>PVIH01003426.1:9893-161069 GCA_004025045.1 Sigmodon hispidus
TGTCTTCGGCGCTCAGTGGAGCCGGAAACCAGATGTGCAGCCAGACATTTGGCTTGTGTTTAGAGGCAGAAGTCAAAAGGAGGAACTGATACACAGGTGTGGTACAAAGTTGGTCTTAAAAAAATACAGATGTCATTACTGCAGGGCCCTAGGGACCTGGAACAGAATGTAGTGAGCCACCCTCGAGGTGAGACAATGGTCATAAAATGGTCTATCTGTTTGTGAGTTTTGCTGAGCGATCCACGCAGCATTTGGTGACTATTTAGTGACACTAAGAGCTCAGAGGGCTAAATTGCTAGCATTTTGGGGGACAAGGTTATGTAAAACAAAATGGAGTTATGGAAACAGCTTCCCACTTTGCACTGGAATTTCTTTATTTCTGTTTGCCTTTTTTCCTCAAAGGAGCCATTTACCAATTTTTACCCAGTTGGCACCAGTCAGTGTCCAAAGACCCCAAACAGTCAGCCCACACCTCTGAACAACAAGGGTCCTTATTGTCTGTCCCCAAGCTTGGTCATGGAAGGATCTAAAAGCCCCAAGTGTCCAGTGGAGCCTTCTGAAATAATTATGATGCTTATTTAACCCAGATATTCTACCCTAGGAAGGTTGAAAGAACTACTTAGACGTGGAAACAGTGTAAACTGATAAGCAAAGACCTTACTGGTAAAATGAAAATATGCACACATTAACAGGAAGCATAGCAATACTTTTCAGGACCCCCATCTGTGATCTCTCTCTGTCTCTCTGTCTCTGTCTCTGTCTCTCTGTCTCTGTCTCTGTCTCTGTCTCTGTCTCTCTCTCTCTCTCTCTCTCTCTCACACACACACACACACACACACACACACACACTTCACCTCACAGCAGTTATGAATAAACTAGACGCACATGTGTGGATATGGATAGATCTCAAAGAAACATGAGGGGAAGAAAGCTACCATTATGCAGACTTTCAGGAAAACACAAAATATACATTTGAGAGCACAGATACAATCCCCAGCTTCCCAAGCTGTCTCTGGGGAGCAGGAAACAATGGAGAAAGATACAGAAGGTTCAATATTAATGCTGAAATGTTTTCTTAAAAAAGAAAATACCTTGGGCTAGTGAGACGTTACAGTGGGTAGAGGAACCCCCTGCCAAACCTGCTGACCTGAGTTCAGGCATCAAGAGCCACATCACAGAAAGGGAAACCCAGATCCTGTAAATTTTCCTCTTACCTTCACATGTATGTACATACATGTACACACATAATACATAAATGTAGAATAAATAATTTAGGCTATCTTAAGCACAGGTAAGTATAAACTAAATTAGTAGGCACTTCAATATAACTTTTTAATACCTTTCTATATTATTACATATTTTCCAAATTTACTGTAAAGCCAGCCTAGCATTCATGTACAGAAAGGATAACAGCCTGATGTAGCATCCAGAGCAGGACAAGGTGCTATTTTGGGAAATAAGCCAAGTCTCCAGTCTCAGAAAGGACAGAGAGACCAGGAGAGTTACATCTGAAGTAAGTGACTCGTGATTCTCCTCCAGCAGCCTGCTCCTAAAGCCATACATGCTTCTTATTGAATGCCTTAAGTCTTGGTCACACTTGGCTTAACTGCAGTAGATTTTTGATCCTGCTTGATGATAAAAATAAGTTAAAATTTCCATTGCCTCTAGCCTGGTACTTTAGGATTTGACATGTGTGGTCCCAGACAGGATGTACAAGCTAACAACACAGACACTTTTTCCACTCCGGGCAGAGCTTTTAATAAGTAGTTGTTAACACAGACCAAAATAGCCAAACTCAAATGCTCAAAACCCTAAATGCTCTCAATAGGATATCACAAGTAATAGATTCTGCATCCAGCTTCATGTAACAAGCTACCATCAAGCTATTAAAGATACTGTATAAAGTACTTTCAGGCTGTATATATATATATATATATATGTATGTATATGTGTATATATATGTATATTGAGATTTGGAGTGTTATGACATGCAAACTTTAAATAATTTTTTGTTTTGGTTTTTAGGGTTTGGGGGTTTTGTTTGTTTTGTTTACTTGTTCACTAACTATAAAGCATTTGGGTCTAGAAAACCAGAAGGTTGTAACTGCCAAATTCTTTAATACTGCATTTTCATTGCAGTATTAACTGAAATTCTGACTAGCTCAGTGCTGTTCAAATCACAATATAGGAATTGTTTTTAAGTAGATATATTTATAGACTTTAACTGGTACAAAAATAATTGCACATCTGTTGATAGTTTAAAAGGTCCTTTAGGATTGAAGAGATGGCTCCATAGATAAAGCACTTGAGGTATAATCACCCAGCATTCCTATGGTGAGATAGAAGCCACAGGCAGGAGATTCCCCCAAAACTCACAGACCAGCTAGCCCAGTATATGCAACAGCAAACAAGAGATGTCGCCTCCCACAAGGTGGGAAGCAAAGACCAGCATCTAAGGTTACTCTGTAAGCAGAACCCATAGGCCATGACATGTGAATACCTGTATTTGCATACGCACACCTGAGCATGCACACATACACAAAATACACATTAAAAAGTCCCTTAGATCATATGGAAGCTCAGGAGTCATTTGCTGTGAACATAATCCATACAGCAAGAACAGGTTTATTTGTGTTCTCAGTAGGTCATACTTCCATGTTTGTTCCTGCCTTGTTATAACTGCTGGTGGCTTTCCCTGGTTGAGCATATGGTCAGGACAAGAAGCTGTGAGGCCTCCCAATACTGCCTTCTTAGTAACTTTGACCCCTTATGTCAGAGTCTCACTTGGCTGTTAGTATGGCTGTAAATTAAGGTGATTGTAAACTGACCATCTCAAGAATAGGGTCCAGAGATGTGATGTGGTTGCTCCTGGAAATGCTGCTTCAAAATCATTCCCACTGCCAAAAGCTGGGACCAGTTATCCCAAGGGCTGGGTTTGATTTCTGACTCTTCCTAATTGACGATAGGAATCTCACTTTATCACATGTCCCACAGATTTTAGTCTGAAGGAATTAATCAAAAGGCTATTTCTATAAACACTTTTATTGATTCATCATTTCTGAAATCATGCAATTTATGAGTCAGTCCTATTTTGGGCAATAGCAATTACTTGTAAAAGCTGCTAGATAGTTTCTGTCAGGCTTAATTAAGCCTTGTCCTACTGGAGACTGGTTTGAGAGTTTGTGAACTGTTGACGGCTGATACTGTCTCGCATATTACTCACACACTGGAGTCTCCACCAGTAAAAATAACTCAGAGTCATCAAGCCCTTGAATCTGGAGGCCAGTTGACTCCTTTTAGACAAATTCCATATGTCTCTTTACTTCATGCCAGCTTGACATTTGGTCTTATGGGTTATTTATGGGTAAGAGTCATTTTTTCTTCCTAACATGCTTTAAATCTTTTCTTTCTTTCTGTTCTTTTCTTTCTCTTTCTTTTTTAAAGATGTCCACTGTATATTTTTACTTCCATCCTTTCCTCACTTTTAATGATGTGAAAATACTTAGAGCCATCAAGGCCTCAGAACAGCAACATTTTTAGGAAGTTCTCATGAAGAACTCATCAAGAGAGCCCTCGTTAAAAATCTGTTTTTAAATTGTTTTATTTTATGTGTATGAGTGTTTTTCCCACATGTGTGGATGTGCACCAGATGCATGCCTGGCACCCAAGGATGCCAGAAGAGGGCGTTGGATGCCCTGAAACTAGAGGTACAGATGGTTGTAAATTGCCATGTGGGTGCTGAGGACTGAACTCAGATCCTCTCAGTAGCAACAACTGCCTAACCACTGGCTCATCTCTCCAGCCCCATCTTTTTTCATAAACCCAATATGACCATAAGAAAAGGGAGACCTTTGACTATACAATATTGAGAATGTAAAAAAAAAAAACTTTGGGGGATGTGAAGGTTCAGGGTAGGATCAGATATGGAATTAAGTTGAGAGGCAATGAGGTTGATGGGGCCTCCTCAAATTGAGAAGATTCTGGGATGAAAAAGAAAATAAGACAGAGCAACCCAAACTGTAACAGAAGGGTGAAACGGAGTCATGAGTTGGACAGTGTCATGGTGCCTGTTTGTCACAGTCTGGGTCATCAAAAGTCTCTGAATAATGTTGAGTGGAAGGATGATAAAATGACACTCTGTCTTAAGAAATGAATTTGAGAGCATCAAAAGGAATTATTGTAAGGAAAACAAAATAGGGAGAAAAACCAATGATGGAAGAGAAGCTAAGAAAGGTAGGACTTCCACTAGAGTGCCACCAGGGGGCGCCGTTGCCAGCACCTTGTTCACTGCTTCTGTGACCTATGTTGTGCCCTGTACTTTACATGGATCTTTTGAAGAGATAAAAACTATTTTATCCCAGATCAATAGTTTCTTTGCATTTGAAACCACATGTGACTTGCCCATTTCCAGTTCTGCAGATCCCTCCAGGAAATCCTCCCTGACTCGTCAATGGAAGGGTCTACATAATTTAAAATGTTTTCCTTGAATCCCATCTTTTCCAGAGATTTCAGTTACATGTTAATCCCTAAATTAGTGATGTGATAACGATTGACAAGGGGACATCAGAAATATTTTTGGAAGGCAGACATGAGAAATAGCCAATATTTATTTTGGTTAGCACTTACCTTGGTACTAGGAAAATTTAGAGGAAAGATCCCTCTATTCTATCCCAAGTATTTAATAAATAAGCAGAAAATCAAATTCTACAATGGCGAAACATTTTCAGACCAGACAGGTGTCATTAACTGGGTCCCTCAGTGTCTGAGCATCTTTGGAGACAATGCCAGGGACAGCCCTAACAGGCATGGAGAGGCACAACAGAGACCTCAGCCAATACTACTGAATCCAGAAGCCAAAATGGCCTTTCAGGGGGTCCCAGTGATGGGGCAGGGGAGGGGCAAGTGCCAGGGCTTTCTTACCCCTCCACCAAGCAGTCATTGAAATGTTGGCTGCCTTGGGAATAGAACAAAAACATTGAGCAAACTAGCATCCTGGCCACAGGTGACAGGTCCTGAGCAGGGAGGGACTTAGCTGTGAGTGTTTGACATTAGTCCTTCAGGGGGTCATATCACCACAGCACATTGTCTGCCACAGGAATGTGTGTGTGTGTGTGTGTGTGTGTGTGTGATGCATGTATACTATATATACTGTAGTAGAGTCCAGGCAAAATTGCTTTTTACGTGTTTCTGGTTATCAGCTGAGAACTTCTTTCTAGTGGCCAGTGGACATCTTTGATGAGTCAGTCTATTCAAGGAAGTCATCAGAATAGAAAACCCCTGATAGGAGTTTATCAACATGAAAGATCATCTTAGAGGAAGTACAGTGTAGAGAGGAGAGGAGGAAGTAGGAAGTACAGTATAGAGAGGAGAGGAGGAAGTAGGAAGTATAGTGTAGAGATGAGAAGAGGAAGTAGAAAGTACTATGTAGAGATGGAAAAAAAGATAGTAGCTGTCTGAAACACCACAACCAAATGCGAGAGAACAGGAACATCTAGGATGCCATCAGGAACTAGGGACCACTTATGAAAAGCCTCTAATCCTCAGAGATCTTTATTTTACTTATTTTTATTACCTTATCCAGTGTTCTTAGATGAAAATGACCTTGTGCTTATCTTGATGGGTATTCTATAAGCAGAGATGTGTACATCTGAATCTGTCTCTTTTGTTCATATGTGCAATGAGCATTAACTGAGCAATGACTCTGTTCTTAAGCAAGAAGCTTGAAGTACAAGATGCAGAAGATTCTGTGTCTGTCTGCAGGGAGGTCACAGTCGGGCAAGTGAGCAGGTCATGATGGAAAACAGAGTTAGAGAGAAGGGCATTGGATTAGGATGGCACAAATTGGCAGTCCCTGGGCACCGATTGGAGCTTCCTGAAGGAAGTCTGGAGGACTCTGCAGGACTGGAAATAGTCAAATCCAATGTGAGTTTTTCCCCCCTTAAAATTGTGGCAAAGCGTTCTACTTACATCTTTATATCCTATGGAAAGACTTTTGTACCCTTTTCCATAAAGATAATATCCACTGTCCAGGAGCTGACTTTCTAGATATTTCACATGTCCACTGTTTTGTAGAGGAACATTTTATTGCATATTCTCTTGCTATTAATTATAGAAAATACTTGAGAGCTTGGAAGCTATATTTTGCAACATCTCAGTACTCTCCAACTGATTCTAAGAGTGGAGATTTATTCTTTGGATAAACAATAAAAACACTTCCTGTGTGCACAACCTTCCAATAGCTCATAACTATGAATTCTAAAGGGGATATTTATTGGTAAATGTGTTAATCCACTAGTGACATCAGAACCCTCATGATCCAGTCATTTCCCAGATACCCCACCTGAACACTACTACACTAAGACCAACCTTTCAACACATGAACTGGGAGGGGGGGCATTTATATCCAAACCATACCAATGGGAAACTTTTCTTTTCTCTCTTTTCTATGTACCTATATTGCTGCCCCGGAGAGTGGTGGGAGGCGGGGGCAGCCTCCAACAGCACAGGGCTCAAAAGAAATCCACAGAGTCAACGAATACTATAATGCTTTTTTTTTTTAACCTGGGAGGGGTATTTTTTTCTACAGTTTATATACCCCAGCAAAATCTTTTAAGCAGTGTAGGAATTACAATGTGGTTACATTCTATTTTCCAAGTGAATGATTTTAACGAATACAGGTAAAAACATGTTTTTCATCTCCCTTACATGATTAAAACAAAGTCATTCCCAAGAACCTACATACATTTATATCTAAGTGATTTGTTACAGATTAACAAAATATGAGCAAGCAGAGGGTACTTTTTTCTCTGCCAGTTCTTTTGTTGGCAGGCTGCATACTGTGGTTACAAAGAAAGGACCAATCACTTTATTATTTATCTTGAAAGGTGAACTCATAAGGAATCACAAACCTAAACTTTTATACATAACAAGCAATCAGTCAGCTCTACTTTAAATCTTTAGAGTGTCCACCCACTCATCAATAGTCTTCTTACATTAGGAGATTGAGGGCAAAAATGGGTACAAGGAATTAATCATCATCTTTGATCACCAACCAATCCTACCAAGGAAAGTAAGTCAGCCAGTAGTAATAGGGCTGCTTTGTATTTGTTCCCTAACCATAAAGAGTCCCTCACTCACCCATGTGCCTTTTTAAAACTTTAGGTTGTCTTTTTGAGTTTTTCACCTCAAAGCTATTTGACAAAAACATCTAGCCTAACCTTAAGTTATTTTTCAAAGCTTTGTTTCAGCTCTGAAGCACTCTGAAACCTGTGAACACATCACCCAACATTAAAATCAGGAGAATTTAAGCTAGCTGGGCTCCTGGAACTCAATTGTTCTCCATAATCATTAACCTAAGCCACAGTCTATGTGGCTCCTCACTAGAAATTTTACTGTTCTTAGCTGTGTGCACTTCCTTGTTTTATTTTTATCATCAAAATTCTATTTAAACTAACATTAATTATTCTCAGACAGTATAGCTTAGAAAGAAATAATCTTCATAATAATCCACAGGTAAAAATGCCAAGTAGAACAAGATATTTCCATGAGATAAACACACTACATCATAGGCAGTGGCAGTCTCCCCACAACCAGAGGGAGAAGGCAGCAGCAAACATGGAAAGGCACAGCAGAAGCAAAAGACATGCTGGGGTCTGTAGTCTAGGGGCCTTGCCCATCTCAGATTCACCCATCAGGGATTTTCCTCCTGGTGGGCTGACACCCTGAGGTCAATTTTCACTTGCTGCCACCTCTGACATGGCCAGTGGCATGTACACATGCATGTTCATGTTGATGTGCATGCAGGTGTATGTGTGGTCACATGAGTGTGGTCAGTATCCACTTTGTTGAGAAAAGTATCTCGCTGGCTTGGTGCTCAGTGATTCAGCTGGGCTGGCTGGCCAGTGAACCCCAAGACACCTCCCATCCCCATCTCCCCAATACTAGGATTACATGCCACCATGCCCAGCTTGTTGTTTGTGTTTTAATGGTTGCTGGGAATTGAACTCAGCACCCATGGAAAACCTCAGTGCTTATAGTTACAAGGCAGCCACTTCACCAACTGAGCATCTCCCCTGCCCACTTTGCTTTTTCTATAGTTGGGAACAAATTTTCTGAACATTGGTTCTGATGTTTGAGAAGAGGAAGGTGTGGCCTTATGTGATTATTTTCTTGTCGAAGACGGGTGATAATAAATGGTCTGTTGGAGGTTTCTGTTTGTTGATTCTAGCCCTCACTTTATTTAGCTGATCACTGAAGAAAAGAAAAAGACCAACTTGGGGGCAACAGAATGACAACTGGTGTCCCTACTCCTGCTGGGGGAGAGGCACCCCATCACTGTGCTGGCAGAACACGTTCCTGTGAAGGGGGCCTAGATGTTCCTTCTCTAATCAGTGAGTCTGCTTGTCCCAAGGAAAAGTTCTTGAGAGGCAAATGTTCAGCTTCTGTGGCTCTGTGTAGCATAAACTCACAGACATCTTTAGCTGTGACTGAGATAATGACTCCAAGTTCTGCCCCTGGCTTTTCTTGGTCCTAGGCAGCCAAGGGCCAGTGTTTCTAAAATGACTTCTTTGGATAAAATCCAAGTTGACCTAAGCTGAGGCAGCATTTCTGTGCTTTTGACTACAAGCATCAGGCCTTTGACTAAAGAAGATTAGCTTTGAGAAGGACACAGACACCACATAGCTCATCACAGACCGCCCCCCAAGAGCTTTCTGAAAGCTGTAAGGAGTCGGGAAGTCTCTTATGAGGACCACCTGTTGAACCCTGGCTAGAAATGGTACTGAGGGGTGTGTTACATATCTTCTTTAACCTTAAATTTTTCCTCTGAGGATTATAAAGCATTTCCAGTGAAGTGTGCTGTGCAGGGAGCAGCAGGAAATGGTTTGGGGTTCAGAATAAAGGTTTTTTTCCAGTTGAACTGTGTCTTCCTCTACTGAGGGTGGGGTAAACCGGAGGGTTTCTAAAGGTTCATCTCCTGGATCAAGACAGAATTTTGATTTTCACTATTAAATGGAAGGTAAGTGGGAACCACAAGCATACTGCACCCTCAGGGAGACAACATTGTAGAGGGGACCACACATAGATAACCAGACGGATATTCACTAGGTCTTTCAATAGTCTAAATTCTAACCTGGGTAGTTGTGTAGCTGTGGCCCCTTTGATACCGTGTAACAGCTCTACGTGTTTTCATCCCCATTGGAAGTATGAGAATGGCAGGAATCAAAAAGCCAACTTAGGGGCTGGATAGATGGCTCAGAGGTTAAGAGCACTGACTGTTCTTCCAGAGGTCCTGAGTTCAATTCCCAGCATCCACATGGTAGCTCACAATCATCTATAATTACATCTGGTGCCCTCTTCTGTATACTGTATACATAATAAATAAATCTTTAAAAAAAAAAAAAAGCAACTTAGCCAAGGTTACGCAGTAGCAAAGAAACAGAAAGCAGGGTTTGAGCTGAGGCACACAAAGCCTAGCACCATGTCGGGGGAGACCAGGGTGTGTACAAAAGCCTCCAGTTGTCCTGCTGAAACACAGATGCTTTCGGAGCCCATCCACAGTGGGACCTGGTGCTTCACTTTTGTCACAGGGAACCAGGTGACGCTGCTGCCACTGGCCTTCAGGTGAAGCTTTGACCATGAAGGATATCAATATATATAAATAACTGAGCATCCATCTTGACAAAGTAGCTCAGACATCTTAATGTCCATAAGTTTGATGGTTCTGTGGTTCTGTGCTGGCTAGTTTTGTGTCAACATAACACAAGCTGGAGCCATCTGAAAGAAGGAAATCAGTTGAGAAAATGCCTCCACAAGATCCAACTGTAAGGCATTTTAATTAGTGATTGATGGGAGAGGGCCCAGTTCACTGTGGGTGGTACAGTCCCTGGGTGCTATAAGAAAGCAGACCAAGCAAGCCAGTAAGCAGCACTCTTCCATGGCCTCTGCATCAGCTCCTGCCTTCAGATTCCAGCTCTTGAGTTCCTGTTCTGATTTCCTTCAGTGATGGACTTCAATGTATAAACCAAATAGACCCCTTCCTCCCAAACTTGCTTTTGGCCATGATGTTTTATTGCAGCAATAGAAACCCTTACTAGGACAGTTACACATAAGGAGAGAGAGAGAGAGAGAGAGAGAGAGAGAGAGAGAGAGAGAGAGAGAGAGAGAGAGAGTTGGTCCAGATAAACCTACAATTGTGGGAAATCCCACATTGCCCCCATAAGCTGCTTTTCCTGTTAGGGTATGAAAGGAGTCTCCCTAAGAATGAGGAGGGGCCAGTAGTGATGGAGATATGGATGGGTCTCTAGTCATTTGCCCATATTTACTGAGTTCTGTAGTGATCAGAGGCTGTTCTCAGCATCCTAGTGAGAAGAAAAGCAAGGCCCTTCTGTACCTAATGCAACAAGTCTAAGCCAAAACAGTTACCACAAGTTCAGCCATGTATGTGTCTTACATCTCTCCTGTCCCTGACCCTTGAAATATCTGCCTTCCTACATAGCCTCTCTGTGCATTCTGCCACCCGCCTGATTCAATGTAGATAAACAAAACAGTATAACTGCCTTCTGCCAGAAAGGCTCCTTCTGTGGAAAGGACTGTCAAGAGCTGGTTATGGAACATCCCTGGACTCTGCCCTATCAGTATGAAGCAGGGCAGTTGATAGGTTTGTTTTTGTTTTTTTTTTTTTTTTTTTTTTTTTTTTTTTTTTTTTTTTTTTTTTTTTTTTTTTTTTTTTTTTTTTTTTTTTTTGTCTCTGGGCTCCAGTCCAGGCTGGAAGAACACCTTGTCTAGGGGACAGCAGCCAGGTGGTGGAGGAGACTATTTCCCAGAAGACACTGGTGCCTTCCCCCAGCTGCCCTTCTGCATCCATCTCACCGCTGTCCCCTGGCCACACTCAGACACCTTCCTCTTCAATTGTCCAAGCAAAAACCAGCTGCCCCCTTGCTGGTATTTTGGTGTCTTCTCAGCACTGATCACTCATTGCTATTTTGTTTTTCATTTTTCCATTTTGTTCATGTTTGGGGGAATGTGCTTGTATAGGTGGACACATGTGTGTGAAGGTGTCTGCGTGCATATAGAGGCCCTAGGCTGATGTTGGCAATCATCCTCTGTCTCTCTCCCACCTTGTTCTTTGAGGCAGGGTCCCTCAGTCAAATCTAAAGTCTCCCTAGCCAGCTTGCTCTGGACATGCTCTGTCTCTCCCTCCCAAGGCTGGAATTACAGTGGGCCACTATGCCCAGCTGCCCTTTAAATGGGCTTCTGGGGGGTCCAAGCTCTGATCCTCACACATCTACGGCAAGTTTTTTAACTGCTAAACTATCTTCCCAGCAGTTTTTGAGGCAGGGTCTCGTGGAGGTCTGCCTGGCCTCATCCTGACAATATTTAAGGATGACCTTGAGTCTCCACTTATAGGGCCTGGGATCATATTGTGGTTGCTTTCCTCCATCACTTATTGTTAGTCAGAACAGTCTGACTGACTCAGAGCTGGAAACATGGTGCATGGCATGATTCATAGATCCCCTCCAAATTATTCCTTTGTGACATAGATTGACATGATTTCTTCTCCTCCAGATCCACCCTCACTCCAGATCCCAAACCCACAGTTTCCGGCCTCTCTGTAAGCTTCTCTTTGCTTTTTATGTGCCCTGTCCCCTCCAGAGTGAATCCATCCTATCCGCAGCAGCCAACATACTCTTCAGACCTACTGACCATAGCTCAGCACTCTCTGGCTTACTTCCTCTGTGTTTTGCCTTCACAACAGGGGAGGAACATTTGGGCTATAGGATCTTGAGAAGCACCTTTGTACCCAAGGCCCATGTGACCAGGTCCCCTGTGTGCTTACAGAGGGGCCTCTGTCCACCCTAGGCCAGTTTTCTATCTCCTGTCTCAAGTTTGAATGTCTGGATATTTTCCACTTCCCAGGCCTCAGACGTGTATGTCTTTGAAAGCTGGCTCCATTTTTATCACAGTTTTCCTTTTATTTAAATGTGTTGCTATCTAACTGTACTCTAAAGTGCCCCCCCACCATAAAACAGAAACTAAACAGACCATAAACAAATAAATCTTTCTTTAATCAATTCTCGCTGTCTTAATGGGGGCTTCAGACAAACCCTTCTTGGGGGAAAGAAATGACCACATGGCTGTTTGCAAGGAGGGGAAGCAGGCATGTTAAGTTGGCTTGGAGTACCGCTCTGTCTTGTCACGACACTGCCTTTGATCTCTAATTTGAGCCATTCTAGGCAGGGCTCAGTGCACTCTGAAAACACGCTGTGTGATTAAAAAATGTGTGCTACATCAGCCAAAACATTTGTTTATATTTTACCCACAATTTCAGGGTTCTTGTTTCTTGTCATGCTTTCCCCGAGAACTTTCTTTATGTAATTAAAGAGGTGTGAGCACTCTGAGCATGACTATGCAGGAGAATGTGAAGCTGGAGTCCCTGGTCTGAAGATAGAGAGTGGCTTCACTCTGCCCTCTCTATGGAGTTCATAGGACATGGCTAATTGACCCCACTACAATGTTTGGAAATGGGCACCCCAGGTTGTGGATATAGCTCCATGGTATGGGCCTTACTTTGCATCCCCAAGACCCTGGAAAAAACAAAGGATGGTAATATCAACCTACGCTACCCTAGCAAGAAAGAGCCTCACAAAGACTGAGGCTCCTAAGCTGGGCCCTTGGATCCTTTGGGAAATTGTAATTCATGAATGCATGTCTCTATTTCTGACAGTGATTTCTCCATGATCTTAACATCCTTTGCCACAGAGCAGCCCTGTGCATTGCAGGATGTTCAGCAGCATCCACAGCCTCTGCCCTCACCCACAACCACTGTCTACCAGATGCCAATAATATATCCTTCCGTGCTGCTGGTTGTAGGATCAAAATTATCTCTATAGACATTTCCAAATACGGCTCGGGTGAGCTGACTGCCTCCAGTTAAGAGCCACTGCATTGGACAGGCTTGCATGGTGGGGGGGATCCTAGAGGAAGGGGCAGGGTCTGATGGCCAGAACAGTGAGCATGCAACATAATCTAAAGAGTGCTGAACTGATCACCATGGCCAGGCCTGCACCAGAGCAAGTATGAATATCTTAGGAGCAAGAGTTGAAAACCTATCACCTCCCAAGTCCTCCCAGATGTTTATAGAATAAATTAGGATGGATAAAAACCTTTGGGAGGAAGGTGACCACATGGTCACCATGGGCTTGGCCACTTTAGTTTTATTAACAGCCTTACCAAATGTCCTTGTCTCTTTTCATGGCTTTGCTTAGTGGCTGGTAGAATTCATGAGGTGAAGAAGGCCTGTGCTTTTTTTCTTCTAAGTTATCAGGGAAAGGAGAACTGTGGAGACGGAATGGCACCTCACATGCAGTGTCATAGCTTCATCTGCCAACTTGACACAAACTTAAAGTCACCTGGGAAAGGGGAATTTCAACTGAGAAATCCATTTCAACATGTTGGCCTCCAGACATGTCTGGGGCATTTCCATTATTGTTAATTGGGGTAGAAGGGCCCAGCCCACTGTGGGCAGCACCATCCCTAGGCTGGGGAAGAGTACTCCTCCATGGCTTCTGCATCAGCTCCTGCCTCCAGGTTCCTGCCTCGAGCTCCTGTGCTCACCTCCCTTGATGAGGAAGTAGAACCTGTAAGATAAAATAAAACACTTTCTCCACAGGTTGTTTTTGGGCATGACGTTTATAACAACAGCAATAACAGTCAGTCTGTGAGAAGAGGATTCCTAAAGGGAAGAAGGGGTCGTAGGAACTGGGAATAAAAACAGTCAGAGATCTGCCCAGAGAGAAGCAGCCCTATGGTGTAGCAGTCAGCCCTTCTTGGTTGCCTTGGTTTTTGTTAACTGGGAATTGGGAAAGGCTTCAAAGTATTGGTGTAGGTAGTAACTCAGTCAGTAAAGAGCCCACTGTGTAAGGAAGAGAACCGGAGCTCAATTCCCATGTTAAGAATCTAGATACAGGATGTGCACTAGTAATCCCAGCTCAGGAGAGGTAGAGACGGATGGATTCCTGGGGCTTGCTGGCCAGCCTAGTATAGTCAGCAAGTTCCAGGCCAAGGAGACACCCTGTCTCCACAACAAAGTCTGAGAAGTGACATTCAAGATAGACTTCTAGTATTCATGTGTGCCTGACAGAAGTACATGCACCCACATTCACACACACACACACACACACACACACACACACACACACACACAGTATAGGCTTAGCTATCTTGTGATAGCCCACAGTTTTCCTCTGTGATGTGTAAGGCTAAGGAGAGAAACCAAGCAAATAAGACTCTATAGCTTTCTGGCTTCTAGGTTTCCAGTCACAGCACTCAGCATTCCAGGCTACAAAATGTGTGACTATTTCATACCGTTCACAGGGAGAAGGTACAGTTAACTTCTGTGTTCGTGTCCTATTAACTGAAATAGCTTAGGGAAATGAATGACTTGACCTCACTGGGCCTCAGTTTCCCCATCTGTCAAATGAGTAGTCATCAGAGCTACCTCTGAGCTGGCAAAAGAATTCAGTAAGATAAGCCCTGACATGCTCGGAGGCCATAGCTCTAGGGACATCAGCTACTATCACTGGTTATTCTTGGAATCTGACATGCAGGGGTCAAATGTCCTGTTCTGTATTTTTTGGAAATGTCTTTTGAATGGCTGCCTCCCTCTTCATGCCTCTGTTGGCATTGCCTGATCTCTGCCACAGTCATCCTTCCAGGAAGGTCCACCTTTCTCTGCCACTCAAGTGACCTTATCCAGGTGACTTGTGTCTATATCCTGAGGTTTTCTGCAACCAATAGGCTAAACAAATGCCATCTGGTTAGAGTAGACTCCTTAGATTCTTCTGTGGTCCCCCAGCATGCTGGAATCATTAACGGTGCTTCCCATGACCAGAGAGTGCTGACTGGCTTCCCATGGGTTCTGCATGCATGTCTGTTTTCAAGCCACTCTGAGTGTTGGTCAAATGAATTTCCCTGTCCACAGTTTATGTGTTTTGGATCAAAATGATGCACTCCCCCCCCCCGTTATGTTTTAAATACAAAGTTTGGTTTTCCTGGTGAGTGCTAGGCGTGGTTTGGAAGCATTACTTGGTCCTGATTAATTTCTCCTGCTTCTCATGCTGGACTTTGTTTATTTACACTAACAAGACACCTTCACAAGCAGCTTCCACATGAGACTTTTTTCCCTAAAGACACAAAGACAGACGAAGGATAGCTCATGAGTGAGGGGAAGTTGAAATCAAGGTTCTTTCTGCTCTTATCTAAACCCAGAAGCAACAGGCTGTGTATGAGGCTATTGTCTTATGCAATCGTGTTTTATTCAGGGCTCCACAGTTTGACATCTTACCTGAGAACTTACCCTTTATTTGAAAGTGAAGTTGGAACAGAAAATAGAAAAAATAGAAGAGAGCAATAGAGGACATACGTTCTAGGGGAGAGCTTGGTTGGTAAAGTGCATGCTGTGCATACACAAGGACCTGAGTTCAAATCCTACCCAAAAGCTAGACAGGGTAGTGCCTGTAAACCTAGCACTTGAGGGTGGGATTTGGGGAAAAATATGGACAAATATTTGGGGCTCACTGTCGAGTCAGCCTAGCCAAATCGATGAACTCTAGGTGCAGTGAGAGACCCTGTCTAAAATATAAGATGAAGAGCAACCCAAGATGACACCTGGCAGTGACTTCTGGCACGAACACATGTGCATGCACACCCGAACGCACACATACATACACATGCATGCATAAATGAGCACTCACATACACAGACAAACTCCTTCAAAAACTAAACTCTTGGGGAGTTCTGGGCCTTAGTTGACTGTCAACAGGCCAATGCTTCCAGAAATATTTTCCTGATGACCTGAAAAGTTAGACTCTTCAAATCATGGTCTTTGTCAACCTCTGTCAGGCACCAATGACCACCCTCATCTTGTAACAAGAATCCACTGAAAGTGGATTAGATCTGACTGGGGAGCCAGAGCCTCACCTCAGGCACAGCTGTGGTGGTCTGAATAAGGTGGCCCCCGGAAGTCTCTGTATTTGGGTACTATTTGGGAAGGATTAGGAGATGTGGCCTTGCAGGAGTAAGTATATCCTTGGGGGAGAATTTTGAGGTTCTAAAAGACTCAAGCCATTTTCAAGGTGTTCCTTCAGCCTCTTGCTTACAGTCTGAGAGGTCGGCTCTCAGCTGTTCCCACCATCATGTCTTTGCTCCACCATGGTGGACTCCAATCCTCCGGACCCTAAGCCTCACTAAGTCCTTTCTTTTATAAGTTACCTTGGTCGTGGTATTTTATCACAGTGATAGAGCACTAACTAATACGACAGTCTTTTTTAAAGTCATTTTCAAAAACGCATTTTATTTTAATTAATATGTAGCAATTGTCAATATTTATAGAATGTAGTATGACATCATAGTACATACATTTAAGATGCAGTTTAAATGTATTGTTTCCTCAGACGTGCATCATTCTGCATAGTGAGAATTTTTAAAATTCCCTACTAGCTATTTGAACATTTAAAATTCATTTTGTTAACCGTAGTTGCCCTATTGCTGCAGAGCATTAGAACCTGTCTCTCTGAGAGCTAGAAAGATGGCTCAGTGGTTATGAACAGTGTCTGCTCCTGCGGAAGACCCAAGGTCATTTCCTAGCCCACCTGTAAGTCTAACTCCAAGGATGTCTTCTGACCTCTGTAGGGATCTCACTCACAGATGAAACCTACAAACAGACAGACATACATATAATTAAAATTATTTTTTTAAAAAAGAAAGTATCCATCTTGTCCAACTGCATTTGTGTATATATTGTCTACCTTTTGCATGAACAGAGTCCTCCCCATCCAGGCTATGATACCCACTATTCTATCTGTTCATCCTCTGAGATTAATTTTCGTTTCCACATTTAGGTGAGAACATGTGGCATCTGCAGCAACATTGCTTTTGAGGGAACAAGTTCTGACTTCTAGGCATATAGCTTTGTAGTTATTGTACAGCTCAATATTGAATCCTCAATGGGTTCTGATGCTTTTTGAACTATGTCTTTCCCTGTGCTCGACTGAGGAGTAGGCAGCTGAGAGTCAGGGAAGAGTGGTGGGTGAGAGCATGAGACCAGGCACAGACCCCCCCACTCCTGTCCTGGCTCTGCTGGTTACCTGCTCCCTCACTTGGGGAAAGTTCCCCTGGCTCTTTTGTGCAAAATTAAGTTTTGTCATCTGCCAAATAATGTCACAGAGGAACTGGCTCACTGGGTTGTTAAGAGTATTGAGTAGGATGTGTAAAGTGCCTTGAAGGACACCCAGAATGCTCAGCCCATGGAGCTGCTGCAGAGAGGAAGGTGAGTTGGTAGTGTTCCTTGAGAGCAGATCATGTGCGTGTGCATGAGTATGGGTGTATGTGTGTGAGTGTGTATATGTGTGTAAGAGTGTGTGTCTGAGTTTATGTTTGAGCATATGTATGTGAATGTGTGTGTGTGTTTGAGTACATGCATATGAGTGTGTGTTTGAATTTGCGGAAGTGTGTGTGTGTTTGAGTGTGTGAGTGAGGATGTGTTTGAGTATATTATGTGAATATGTGGGAATGTGTTAGTATGTGTATGTGAATGTGTATGTGTATATGTGAGAGAAGAGAGAATGTGTTATATGTGATATGTTCATGCATTTGGGGGCCAAAGGTCAATCTTACATGTCTTCCTCAATCACTTCCTAATGTACCTTTTTGAAACAGGGTCTCTCTCTCTTTGAACCAGGAACTCACTGACTGGCTAAAGTGAATGGCCCATGGGCTTCAGAGGGCCTCCATCTCTACCTCTTTTGTGCCAGGACTGCAGATAATGTGTGACTGTGCCCAGCTTTTTTATGTGGGTGCTGGGGATCTGAACTCAGGTCTTCAGGCTTGCTTGGCAGGCACGTGACCCAATAATCCATCTCTTAAGTCTCTGGACAAGTGACATTTTTAAATCTCCATGTGATTTGGGAGGGATTCTACTCAGACCAAGGACCCTAGTTGGAGAGGGAACTCCAGGACAGCTTACTGACAGGGCAGAAAGAGCAAGTGGAAGAAAGTTATAATAAAACAGGAGTAAAGTTCACTTCACTGAGAGCAGAGCGTCTCAAAGGAGAATGCTAACTGCCATGCTCAGGGCAGCAGCAGATCTTAAGGAAGTGCCCGTTCATGTAAACTGGGCCGTCAGCTCTGTGGAGTCTCTCATGAGGATACCCTGTCTTAGGAGAGTCACTCAGTCCCTTTTTCTTCTTTTCAGATTAGAGGCTCTTTATAAGGGCCTCTCCACACCACCAGGGATGACAACCATCCTAAGGGCTCCTGCTGGGCTTGCTTTGCCCACTGTTGTCTGTGCACAAAAGCCCGCTCCCATTAAGGCCGTCAGTTACTTCCTGCTCATGAGCATTCAGCGCTATTTAAAACCCCTTCTTTAAAAAAAAAAAAAATGCTTTGGTCACATTTGTGTGCAGCCCATTAATTAAAGCCAGATCTGACGCCCTCTGAGCTGTGGCTCCTATTAGCTGACTGCAGTAGAGAGGACTGCATCTTCCCGGGAGATAATTTGGGCATGGGAGAAGAGCCAAGAGGTCCTTGAGTCCCCTTAGCCCTCACCTTGACTTCCAGGCTTGGAATAGAAAAGCTTTTTAGGTAGAACGGGACAAAAACACTCTTTCATGGAAGCTAACAATGTTCTCTGCCAAACAGGAGATTTATTGGGTAAGAATATGGTCACACACACACACTTTGTCTGGGGAACCTTGGAAAATGAAAATCTATCTAGGAAAAGTAATTATGAGAGAAGATAGTTATGAAGATAATTGGTTTTCTGTGAGGTTAAAAATAGATCAGTTTACAGCCACGCTCTACTAGAAAGCAGAAGAATTGAATGTATTTTCTCTTCGATTTTTCTCTGTAGGAAACCCATGGTTGCTTGATTAGGAAACATGACCCAGTTATGAAATGCTAATTAATAGCAAGTCCATGGGCCATCTCCATCATGCTCCTCTTCCTATGGCTCGGGTCTCCATGGAAGAGAGGGAGAGCCAGAGGCAGGAAACTATAATAAGACTGTTTTCCAGACCAACAGGGAGTTGCACGGATGAACCGACAGGGCCTGTGACCACATACGCAAGATGTGTGTGGGATGAAGCCAGAAAACATCCAGCATGGAAGCGGGAGGTGGACAGGAAGTCCAACCCCGAGCCAGGGAACTGTGGCAATTGATGGCTACTAGGAAGGGGACAGTCAGTGGTCTTCAGGAGTGTGGCCTGAGATGCTGCTATACTCATAATACATTAAATTGAGAGGGAAGGATTGGGGAGTTGGAGAAGAAATGGGGTAGACTTGATCAAAACACAGTACATGCATTGTTAAAGTTCTCAATAGAAAGGGCCTCCAAAGCCATGCAGTGCAGAGATTACGTAGAACTAGTATGTGTGTTCTCCTCTTATGGTTACTGGGAACCCTACTTGGGACCTCTACAAGAGCAATATGGACTCTAAACCACTGAACCCTCTCTGTAGCCCTGGTATGCCTGCTTTATAGAGGAGAAAATGGGGGCTTAGCCTGTTTGATCATTTTTCCCAAGGTCACAGATCTGGTAGCTGGGTGAGCGCTCACATTTCAGTGAGGTCTGCATGATGCAGGTTTCCTAGTGCTCAGTGTTGCCTTGTCCCAGCAGAGTAGGAGACCTCCAGGCCAGGGAGACGGGCCAGGGCTTCAATCTGATTCTGTTGTATCATGGCTTTCAACAGACCAATTTACTTTTTTTCAATTTTGATTCATTAACTGAAATAGAAGAAAATAATTGTTTCCTCATAGGCTCTTGTAAGGAGTAAATGAAATGTCAGTAGAAAAGTGCCCCACTTCACTGTTCATTTATGGTTTGATTCAGCTTATTATTAAAATTCCCATTTGCAATTCAAAATCTAAATGCAGTACGTTCCACTCTGCAAGAATCTAAGCTCACATTTCTTCATTCTTGAAATGAGACATTCTGTGAGCTGAGTGGAAGCTGAGTTATAGCTTTAAGAACTGTACTGGAGTCAAGAATTAGTACCAAGAATTAGTAAGGTGTACCAGGTCTGAAAGGAAGGCAGAGTCAAATCCTGCAGATTCTTTTCTCAAGAGAATTAGTTGTAGTGGGCAGGTGATCATGCCAGGCTTTAAATATGTTAGAGAACTTTCTGTTTAAGGAAATATTGTAGAACAGTATGACTTCAGGTGTGGGAGACAGCTCAGTCAGTAAAATGTTTGTCACCTTGAGGACTTGAGTTCAAATCCCCAGACCATATAAAGGCTGAACACTGTTCTATATGTCTGTATGATGATGCCAAAGATGAATACAATGGACCCCTCATTGACCAGCCAGTTCTAGGTTAATTAAGACCCTCTCTCAGGAAATGAGGCAGATGATAATAATAAAAACATCTTCTGTCCTGCACACACATGCAAACATGTACACACACACGTACACATATGTATGTCACATAGGCACATATCCAAAGAAAAGCTTTGTATAGTTGTGCCTTAAAGGATGTGACTCTCTGTTCTCATCCCTCAGATCTTTTGTGTCACGGTGTGGTGATGAAAGAGTGTGGTAATAGTAGACATATGATATGGTAATGGGGGTGTAGTGGTGTAGTGATGGGGTATGGAGGTGTGATAATAGGGTGTGGGGGTGTGTTCATGAGGTGTGGGGTATGGGATTTTGGTAATAGGGTATAGGAGTGTGGGGATAGGGTATGGGGGTGTGGTGACAGGGTGTAGGTGTGGTGATAGGGTGTGTGTGTGTGGTGATAGGGTGTGTGTGGCGATAGGGTGTGTGTGTGTGGTGATAGGGTGTGTGTGGCGATAGGGTGTGTGTGGTGATAGGGTGTGGGGGTGTGGCTATGGCAATTATACATGTGTACTGCAGGATGTCAGGCGTCTCTCTGCCTCATTGCCTTGGACAGGGTTTGTCACTGACAGGGAAGCTCACTGTTCTGACTATGTCCATAGTGTTGTGCTCAGGGTCTGCCTGTCTCCACCCACAGTGTTGGGGAGTTGGAAGTGATATTGAATATGAACAAAATATGTTATATGAAATTCTGAAAGACAATAGGAATATCATTTTTAAAAAGGAAACAGTGTATGAAGCTGGAGATATGACTCAGTAGTAGAGTGCATATCTAGCATGCTCAATCCCCAGTATCAGTTTTTAAATTACTATTCAATTATTAGTACTATTTTAAAATATACTTTGAAACATTGAACTAGAACCTTGGAGGAAATGAAAAGTCAGTGATGTTTCTCACTTAGCAGACATTTTTAATGGGTTAAATTCATGCCAGCAGCCCAAACAAAGAGTGTCAGAATGAGGCTGGTCCCCAAGTCTGATGTACCTTAGCTAGACTGGGTCCGCTCTATGTTTCTGTCCACTTTGAGGCACTGCGATTCTAGCATTCTGTGTCAGTGAGAAGGCTTAAGAAGCTTGCTGTTTACCATGATAAGCCTTCCTTCCTGCTTCATCACAAATGTAACTCTTCTCTATGTCATGAAAATCTTGTAAAATAAAATTTCAGTTACAGTTTCCAAAAAATAGTAGCTATATTTTGTTTCAAAGTCATTTTACTTTTGTTCCTATCCACTTCAAAGGGTTTGTATAAAGCAGAGAAAGACACCTTTCTACAAAGACACTCACTAATTTCATTGACACCTGCAGAGTTTAAACTTTGCAAGTTCCAATTTTATAAGGAAATTCAAATTTGATATTTATTACCAGTGGAATCAAGGTCTAATACCATTCTTGCTTTGAATTATGTTTCTTGGTATTTCAGCTATAGGGGGAATATTTGGTTTGTTGTTGTTGTTGTTTGTGTGTGTGTGTGTGTGTGTGTGTTTAAATGACTATGCATGTAGAAGACAGAGGTCAATGTCATGTGTCTTCATGGGTCACCTTCCACCTAATTTTTTAAGACAAAGTCTTCACTGAACCTGGAACATACTGATTCAATAGATTGGTTGACTAGCCAACTCTGGCAATCATCTTTGCCTCCCCGCTGTCTGGGTCTACCTTCAAGCAGATTCTGGGCTCCAAATTTGGATCCTTATGCTTACACAGCAGGCATTTTACCACCTAATCCAGCTCTCCATATCCCGCTGCATATATATATATATATATATATATATATATATATATATATATATATACACATATGTGTGTGTGTGTGTGTGTAAGAAGAATGTATGTATGTATGACCTAAGAAGAGAGGTCATTTTGCTAGTTACCACTGATTTGAAGAAAGATTTCCAGCTATTGAAGTAGCCTCTTCCAATAGCTTCCTCCACTGTTGTAGAATATCACTTTAAGGTGTGTTGCTTTTGTTTATACTGTGCAACATTTATTTAATGATATAAAGATGTGTTGCTTTTTTTTATGCTGCATTTGTTTAAATTGGTGAAGCTTGCCTGACTAAAACACCTGGTGGTCTAATAAAGAGCTGAACAGCCAATAAAGAAGCGGGAGAAAGAAATAGACAGGGCTGGCAGGCAGAGAGAATAAACGAAAGAAGAGATCTGAAAGAAAAAGAAGTATCCAGAGAAGGAAGAGGAGTCCAGGGACAAGCCACCCAGCAAGCCATGGTGTAAGAAACAAAGAAAGGTATACAGGAATAGAAAAGGAAAAGCAAAGAGACAAAAGATTAGATGGGATAGTTTAAATTTAGGAAAGCTGGCAAGAAACAAGCCAAGCTAAGGCCAGGCATTTACAAATAAGAATAAGCCTTTGTGTGTGATTTGTTTGGGAGCTAGGTGGTGGGTCCCCTAAAAGAGCAAAAACAAACAACACTCTAGGTGTCCAGCTCACCCCTCAGCCCAGGAGCAGTGTCATGGCCAACTCTCAAAACCTACAGAAGTGCTGGCAGTTTGAGATACATATTCTTTATTTAAAGAAACAAAAAGACAAAAAAAAAAAAAAAAAACCTTTAAGCTATGACCTTCCCCTGCTCAAGATCTCTAGACATTTCCTTACCTTCTGACTATTCCTTAAAAATACAATTTGAACAAATTAAAATGATAGCATGATTCCTTTCAGCTTTCAGTTATATATGAATTATAGACCTCAAAAGGCATACATGAGTGGGTGGGCTCTTTGGTTGCTAATTGAGCTACCAGATGAAATAGAACCAAAGGAACTTGAAGCCCAGTCTTTGGATTCACTGGGGGTGTGGGGGGGTGTTGAATCAGATTCTCTTGTTGCAACAGAAAAAATATTTTGAAAGGTTTCTATGCAGGGCTGCATATGGCATTTGTGGGCAGCCAGAAAAATGTAGCTCAAAGCCTGCTGAACGTACAGGAAAGCCTGGGGATGATAAGGTTACTCCTGTCCTTTAAGCCAAACCAGTAAGCATTCTGGCACAGGTCGGCAGCTCCTTTCCGGTCCATCCCTACTCATCCCTGCTCAGGCCTTGCTTCCTTGGTTCTACCTTGTCTCTCTGTTATTCGTGTGTGTGTTTGGGATTCAGATCGGGGCTTCTGGTTGTGACCTCATCAGAGTTACTTGTCTACTAAACCTGTAGTAAATAGTTTCACTGTGGTAGATTTTCAGTAAAATCCTTGTTCCCTCTTTTGTTTTGCTGTGAGCTCCTGAGCGCCCCTGGCGACCTCCCTCTAGAGAGCAGCCTTGCCAACAGCTCAAAGTCATCAGACATTCACTTATTTGAGTCTTTGTCTCTTCCTGGTGTTTGTTTGAATTGGCTTAGTTCTCCAGGAGAAATTCTTTTTGTCCTTCTGTATCTGATGCACTCCTGTCTTTAAAGCATTCTCTAGCTCTTCCAGGGCATCCATTGTTTAAGGTAGGCATGCATAACATTTGTTTGTATTTCTTTGAATTTGTTATGCTTGCTTTCACTTGACCTTAAATAAAGCATAATAATATTGAGTCCCTCCCACATGCCGATGCTTTTCATATGCTTTTCACCCGCTATGTCAGGAAACTAACTCAAAAAATTTAGAAATGCGCTTATTAATTACTGCCACTAGTTAGTATGTCTTACCATCTTGAGACAGTATTTGCTACCAAAGCATAAAGACTACAGATCACTCTCAGAACTATGGTATTTCAGAGTTATCCACACCTGGGATAAAACAGTTCAGAACCCATTGCAGCCTTGGGCGTTAGCTTCTTCCCACCTGGAGTCGGGGACTTGAGTACATGCATAATGGCGAGGAGGAAATGATCAGCTTGTTTAAGTGACAGGTGACATCAGGAAACCTTTTGAGCCCAAGGAATGACATGATGACAGCAGCACCTTGGGAAGATAGATTTCATATCCACATGCAGAATAGATTACCTCAAACCATGAAGCTTTGCCTTGCTGATGTGTCCACATCTGGGGGCATGATTTAAAAGCTCATAAATATGGTTAGGATTTCAAGGAAGGGACTGGTGAAAATTAAGAATTTCAAGGTTCTATCAAGGAAGGTGAGGGATCAATGTTTATCCAACTGGTTTTCGTGTCCCAGATATTTATTGTCACAAGTTTGTATCCTTGGTTGGTCGCTGGGAAGAATGTGCAGACATCATGTCTGCCATTACCCTACCTAGAGTTATAAAAGAAACACTCTGCCAGCATGAACATTACTCATCTGGTTACCACCTGAATTATTGTTATGGGACACATTGAGTTTGACAGATAACCCTGTTCTTAGCCATCCTTCGAAAGCTGTATAAAGGAACCTTCATGTTTAACTATTTCAGGCAAATTTCTTTCTTCTGAGAATACATGGAGTATAATGTCTTTATTCCTTAGTGAAGCAAATGCTCACATTGGATGTATGTGTGGTTAAAAAAAAGAATAAGGATGAATTATTAATTTCATAGTCATCAAGGCTCGAAGAGCAAGGTCTTGGTTGGGCTATAACATCTCCCAAGGAGCCTGGCATTTTTCCTTTAGTCATAAATATTAACTGGTAGTTTCTATTCCCAGAAAGACAAATAAGAAAAATAGCCACTATTTCAATGAGAACATTGAGACCTATGAAATTCCGCATAGGAGGAGGGGGTGTGGTCCATGTCCCTCCACTGAGTGACAGGCACTGCAGAGGTTTTCAGTGGAATTGGGAAATGGGGAAAGTGTAGAAAAGGTTATTAGGATACAGTCAGTTCTTGAATGAGGGGAGGCCTGGGGGCGGGAGTTGACCCCCTTGTGGAAGGGTCTTAGGTAGAACTGGAAAAAGCAGCCCAAGAAATAAGCATGTATGTCCCTTGTGCAACCAGAACCAGGTTTTTTTATTCTTTCTGGGCAAGAGGAGTTTCTCTTGTCCAGCAGAGAAGGAGCCATGAGGCCTTCCTTCCATTTCACAGTCACCCCTCGTGAGCTATGACCTAAAGCCTCCTCTTTGGTACAAGTAGGAAGAGTAACTCCTATCTTTCAAGATCTTGAGGGAATTAAAAAGGGTAATATGTGAGATTTGAGAATATGGTGAGGGTTCCAGTTAAAAATTGTCATGCATATTCCTGAGGCTTCCTACCACTGGATTTCCCAAGGGATGCTTGAATCTCTGCCTGGATGTTTTCCAGCTACAGTTCATCTAAGACTGTGATCCAACATACCTGAGTTACAGGCTCCCTCTGACTACTCCCCTTGCTATTTCTAAACACGGTCTCCATCCTCTATTTGAAGATTTTATTGTGGCTGGCCTCCAAGGCAAATTGTGAAATGTACACTTAAAAAGCACATTAGAAAGAAAAAAAAACAGAAAGTAATGCCTTTGTTGACCAAGTGCCTGTCATGAGTTTGAATCCTCAGCACTGACATCAAAGCTAGGCATGGGGGGGTACATGTCTGCTGTCACCCCAGCACTGGAGAGGCAGAGACAGGAGGTTCCCTGAGAGCTTACTGCCAGCCACTCTAGCCAACTGCAGAGCTACAAATACAGAGAAAGCCTGTTTCAACAAATAAGGCAAAGGGGCTGGAGAGATGGTTCAGTGGTTAAGAGCACTGGCTGCTCTTGCAGAGGATCTGGGTTCAAGTCCCAGCACTCAAATGTGGTATACAACCGCCTGTAACTGCAGTTCTTGGGGATTGACACTCCCTTTCAGCCTCCTATTTCCTCCTGCCTTTTTCCTCTGTCCTCTCCCTTCTTTCCAGCCTTGGAGACCAAGCTTTTCTTTGTTTTTATATGTTTTGAGTTCTGGAGATCAAGCCCAGGTTCTTACATACTAGGCAAATGCTGTGCCATTGAACCATACCTCCAGCCTGGAGCTAGTCTCTCCCATGTGGCCTTATGTCAAGTTAGCCATTGCCTGTTACCTTCCTGCTATGCAGACCCCAGACCTCAGGCTTTCATCTCCCACCCAAACAGCCATCCAGCCTAGAAGGAGTGTCTGCCAGTTATGCGGAGCTGCTACTGTCCCAGTGATAGATAAAACTGGCCTCAACTGGTCAGAGACATAATCATGAAGAAAGGGAAGGATGTGGACCATTTGATGGGGAAACAGTTAAATCCTGGTGGAAGGAGAGCACCATGTGTCGGGAAAAAGAGGCTCTAGGCAGGAAGTCCTTACCCACCAACTTGAAGAAGCCCCTCTCCCTCCTGGGGCTTGGTTTCTTCACCTGTAGATTCTTCACTACTTTCTGGGACCGGGCTTAGGGCAGGTGAGCCTGTGACCATGTCTTCTCCCCACTTTTGTCCCTATTATAAACATCACAGAAGGGAGCTTTGCAGAGGCATTTTCTTTTCCAGTTGAAGCCAAAGAGCGCTCATGTTGTGTTGTCTTTACTTTGACTGGAGAGAGAATTGGTTATCATTTATGGGACTGGGAGGTAACTTGAGAAAAGAAGAAAGCATTTTAGTAAACAGAAAGTGACCTAACAGGCCAAATGATGCCAGACTGCAGCAGTTTTGGCCACCCTGAATGCCTCCAAGAAAGAGAAAGAATTATTTTAAATTGTCTATTGAGAAACTCGTGAAAAAGCACACATCGCCCTGACATCCTGCTTATTGACCTGAAAATGCACGTAGTGAACAGTATTAGTATAAGCTGGTGGCACACACAGCCGAGGGCAGTACCAACTCTGTTTCCAACGTGAGCAAATCCCAAAAAATCTCTCTGAGGTCTGGTCTTACTAGAGTGTATTGCTGTGGGAGTTCAACAGCATGAGAGAACTACTCCGTGAGCACCTCAGGAACATGGGCGGGCAGGCAGGCAGGCACTGTTGGTATGGAGCAGCCAAAATGAGTCAGAGCACCTTGGATTCATAGAATACATTTTATGCTTAACATCCTCTTATTTTAAAAAGTATTTTTAAATGTTCTTTATTCTCCCAGAACCTCCATACAAAAAGCAAAGGAGTCTAAGTAACACCCTTCAAAAACAAAAGAACATACCCTTAGAGCCAATGAACAACTTCCCCAAGACCTTTCGCTGAGCATGTGACACAGCTGAAAACCCACCTCTTTGGGTCCAGAAAGTTCTGGGTTATTTCATTTGCCCTTTGGCTATTTCCAAGTGACGAGAGACAGTCACACAAAAAGTCACAGAGGTGTCTGACAGCTACAAGATGTGCTTTACCCTTTAGTGCTTCATCCTTTGGGACATCAGGGGACAATCTAGAACCAGACTCAGGCCCTGCAGACTGACCCCAGTAAATGTGAACCAAATCTAGTCTAGGAGCCAGAGTTAGCTGTTGAATGTGTCTGTAAATAAAGTTTTATTAGAACAGCTTTCAGACTAGAATAGCCTAGCTGAACCATGATAATAGAGACCCTGCAGTCTAGCACAGTACAAATATGTTGCTGACCCCTAAGAACTAGGACAGCACTTTGCAGACATCAGTGTACTCAGGAATTAGGCACTGTTAAAGTGCAGGTTCTGTTTATGCTTGGGAAGAGCCCCAAATTTATTTTTTAATAAAAGCCTCCTAGTGAAACCTAGTCTGCTGTGCTATGGCTACACATTGGTTAACTAGAGACTAAAATAGATGTAATAATACATACTTTTTGAGACAGGGTCTCATGTAGCTCAGGCTAGCCTACTGCTGTCCATGTGATGGGTGAAAACCTTGAACTTCTGGTCCTCCTATCCTCCTTCTCCACCTCCCAAGTTCCGTGATTCTGAGCATGTATCACCAAGCCCAGTCTATACAGAACTGGGAATGAAACCCAGGGCCTCTGCATAGAGGCAAGACTCTATCAACTGGGCCACATTCCAGTTCCCAAAATAAGCTTGTTAGCCTTGACTCTCTCTGTGTGTGTGTGTGTGTGTGTGTGTGTGTACACAATATACTTGATAAGTTTCTCATTCCAAAGTTAAAATAAAACAAAAATGTTCTCAGTTGCAGAAGAGAAAGAGGTAGAGTAAGAAAATTAATATGAGTGAACTCAAAGACAGGTAAATAAATAAATGAAAATTGAAATTCACTCTAGATCCTGGCTGTACAACGATGCCATCACATGGCTGGCCTACCCCACCCCATGGGCCTTGAATCTGAAGAGCACTAATTTTCTCACAGGTCTCAGGCTGTGAACTTTAGGCTCCATCGTGTAGTCCTCTGCTAGTGACCATTCTCAATCCAACTGGGCTTCCTTCAGCACACCATCACTGTGCCCTCATCCTCTGTTCTAAATTCATTCTCAATATCCAGGCTCCCATTCCTTGGTGCCCATCCTAATGCAGCTGACTCTGTGTTTCTCCACCTCTCTAGGCTCCTCCATCTCCAGAGCACAGCCTGTGTCTGTCAGGTGTCATCTGAAAATAACCCTTCCTCAGCCCACCAGGCCTCGGCCCACCCCGGCCACTCTTGGAACTCCAAGCCTTATGCTTTCATCAGCATCCTCTTCTCTCAATATCTCATCCTATGTTCTCAACTGTCCCTGGAGTGACCATAAAGTGACATCTAAAAAGCCTGTAAACCTTCAATATCATAACTAATTTAGACAGATTCTAAAGTATCTTCTTGAATGTTCTAGAAACAAAAAGCCTAACTGTTCACTCACTTTTATATTTCATCTCATAAGACAGTTCTAAGAGATGAACCCCTGTGTTAGCTAACGCATGACAGGATCTTGCCCATGGGGTTACAATAACCATCCAGTCACCCTGGGGCGAGTCCACCTTTCCTCTTATGCTTCCCAGAGATCATTCCCTTAAGTGTTTGGCTACTGAGTCTTGCCTCTAAACTAGCTGTTTGGGTGAGTGCCATCTCTAAGGTCTATAAGTGCCATCCTGTGCCATCGTTTGCAGGTAGAATATGCATCACAGAATGGCAGGGGGCCAGGCTGAGTCATCAGCATTGCTTCTGGTCTCAGGGTCCACCTAACACTTGGAGGAGCCTCTGGCCGTGATTGGGTCTGTGGGTCCAAACTGCCTGTGCTACAGAAGGCTTAGCGATCTGGCCAGTGTCCAAGCAACCTCCACTTGGGTCACAGCTCTCAGCCCAACAAACTCGTGCCCTTTGGTTAATAGTCTGTTTCCAGAACTCAACCCTGTAGAATGCAGGTGGTTTACCTTTCCTATTTATTCTAGGAATTTTCTGTTCCTGAAACCTTGGCAGCCAAGTCCACAGCCTCTGAGGGACACATCCAATGCAGGACTTTCCTTCTGACAACCCCCTTCTAAAACCCTGAAAATTTACAACATAGTTTCTCCATATTTGTTTAATATCTCTAAACTGAATTCACTGTATAGGGTTAAAAAGTTAAAAAGTCCAGAAGTTTCTACTCTTCTCTACAAAAGCCTGGACACCTTACTTTTGTATGTTATAATTGTCCTTCATCATTCCTTACCCTCTTCCTTCACCCCATCGCAGTCCCTGGGGAGTTAGGACATGAAAGCTAAGTGTTTGACATCATAGCTTGAGATCTTTCTATCCTCCCTGGGTGAGATGCTTGCCTGGCAGGGCCCCTTCTCTCAGTCTGTAAACACCGAGGCACTTGGTTTCTACCCAGTGTATCCTACAGGGTGCCAGCATTCTCTTTATCTGACTCCCTTGCTGAGGCGCTACTCTCTGATGGGACAGGCTACACCCTGAAATGTGACAACCATAAGCTTTATTAAAAGCAGTCACTAATTTCCCAATTGCCTTCACCAAGGAATCTAAACTCGCTCTAATACTGTTTGCCATTCCTACCCTTCAAGATAGTGACAGCATCTATTTTTCTCGCCAATGATTTCTGGTTTCAATTTTATTTTGTCTCAGGAAGCATATTTCCTTGACTTTAAACATGGAAAGATTCTTTAGACCAGATCTCTCTCTCTCTCTTTCTCTCTCTCTCTCTCTCTCTCTCTCTCTCTCTCTCTCTCTCTCTCTCTCTCCCTCCCTCCCTCCCTCCCTCTCCTCCCTCTCCCTCTCCTTCTCTCCCTCCCTTCCTCCGTCCCTCCCTCCCAGAAATAATTTGACACCAAAAGGGACCTTAGAGATGACCCAGTTCTGAAAACAGATAGGTCCTCTAACTCTGATCTCTGGATTTCCCAGGGAAAAAGAGGTTTTTTTCAGCGTTTGCACACATACACACGTTCATGTTTTGTGGACACCCATTTGTATGTGCACGTATATATGTACATATGCATATCTGTGTGGAGGCAGGAAGATAACCTCAGGTGTTATGCTCAGGAACACCACCAACCTCCCTTGAGACAGTTCTGTCTTCATCAGCATAAAGCTCACCAGTGAGGATAGTCTGTTTGACCAATGGGTCCTCCTAGGGATCCTCTAGCCTCTACCCTTTCAGCCCTGGGATTACAAGTTCATGCCACCAAGCCTGGCATTTCCACATGCATTCAATCACCATGCTTGTAAGGCCAGTGATTTACCAACTGAGTCGTCTGCCCAGCCCTCAGGCAGCAGCTCTTTTACTCAGGAGATAACTCTTAAATACCTACTGTGTGGCAAACCCTGCACTCTCATACTGAAGTTATGCCAAAAGGCAACTAGAGAACTCTAGGTGGGTAGCAGGAAGGAACTATTCTTTAATTGAACAATCTACTATTACTTTCTCATTATCTTCTTTGGCATAGATCAGACAAATTTTACATTTCTATGAGACCGCCATCATTTTGAGGCCTTCTGTAGACATGTTGTGTGCTTCTAGACATCCCATAAGCTGTGATATAACCAACCTAAAGCAAAGGTTCCCAGAGCGGCTCATTGTCCTTGGAGGTACTTGGCAGTGTCACACTAAGGAGGAAGAGTGAGCCTGGCAGCTATAGACACTATACAGCACATTAGACAGCTTCTGCAAGAACCTGCCAGGCCAAAATGTCAGCAGGGCCATAAGGGAGGAGCCCTAGCCCTGAGAAAGGAGAGCAGACATGAAGGTGGACTGCTGGGCTTCCATAGCCCAGCAACCCTTCTTCAGCCTGAGAGACTCTGCTTCTCTCATTCTGTGTAGAAAAGTTCTGTGGTCCTATACAAAGTTTTATTTTAAATGAATGAAGGGTGTTTTTTTTTTCCTCCACTTAAAAAATAAATAAATAAAAGAGGGCTGAGAGATGTAGGTCACTTGTTCAAGGCTCTGAGTTTGACCCCTAATATCCCAAAATTGAAGAGTTGCAGTAGGACAATTCTCTATGTGTGTGCATGTACATATTCATGTTTGTATGTGTACAGGCATGTATTCATACAGGTTTGTGTGCATTTGGTGTATGCAGGGACACATGCACATACACACACATACATGATGGTGCCAGAGGTCAATGTAAGACCCCTTTCCTCTGTTCTTTCCTTGTTTGTGAGTCAAGATCTCTCACTGCACCTAGAGCATGCTGATTCAGTTTGGCTTACTGGTCAGTAAGCATCAGTTGCTCTCTCTCCCTTCCCAGCAGTGGGATTGTAATTCTGTACCACCACGCCACACTTTTTACACAGGTGCTGTGGATTCAAATTCAAGTTCTCATGCTTACCCACCAAGCACTCTACTAGCTGAGCTGTTTCCTTGGCCCCTTAGATAATAACTTTGCATTATATATAGCAATTAGAATATAATACATAACATCTATATAATATGTGTCTATATATTATATCTGATAAATCTATAATATCATGTTATATAATCATATAGAATATTCTATATAATAATTAAGCCATATTAGAATATAGCAAAGAGGGGATAGATGATTCAGGATTAGACAGTCTGGGTCAATTAAGAGCAGCTACCTGAGCTTCAGTCTTGCTTCACAGGAATCTGTACCCACCTCCCTTACAACATTTGCAAAGCCATATTAAAGTGACTTTTTCTGTCTTTCTGTTTAGACCAATGACTGTCAACTTTTTTTAAGAGCCAGATTATAAATATGTTAGCCTTTGTGGACCATACTGTCTGGGTTGCTACCCAGCTGTACTTTTAAGAACCCCAAACAGCCATAAACAATAAGTAAACAAATGGGAATATTTGTGTTCAGGTAGGTCTCTACTTATAGACATAGAGGTTGGGCCAGATCTGACCTGGAAACTGTGGTTTACTAACTTGGGTTCTGCTCTAGACAAGAGCCATGTCTGGTTCCTCTTTGTAGCCATTCTGCTGTGCCTAACATCACATTGGTACTGTCTTGTGATTGCCTCAGAAAACTTCCTGAATGATACAGAGGGTCAAGGGTACAAGCACACCTCTGAGAACATTTTAATGGAAATAACACTGGGATAAAGCCATCCAACATTTCCTAGAGGCTTTATGTGTTGCTTAACCATTTCCCTATGTTGAAGACTAAGGATGATGCCAATGTTTTTAGTATTGATAATAACACTATGATGAGCCCTGTCGTTCTGAAATTGTTGGCCTTATTTCTTATCATTTCCTTTGCATAAATTCCTAGAAGAAGAATGCAATGCTTGAAGCAGCATGGATTGCTAAATTGCTTTCCAAGAAGGTGGTATTCATCTACATTCCTCACAGTGACATGAGAGATATATTTATCATATGCAGAAGACTTCTTTCAACAGAATGACATCCACAAAACTTTTAGCCTCCATATGTATTTCCACAAATTAGCTCACCATAAATATAAGAAAATTGGTGTTAGTTCCAAATCATTTTAATATTCTCCCACACTGCTGTAATGGCAGCTTATTAAGGCTCCATGTTTTACCTCTCAGGGTCCCCTAGCCAGCCAGTTGAGGTTGCCTTGCCTTGTGTACTTGTGAAGCACCCAGATAACACCTGCTTCCCATTAGGGAGTTGGAACCCTCCTGCCACTATCTGAACGCCTGGCACCACCACCCCTTCCACAACAGACAGAACCTCCTCCCTGTGAAATTCACCACCAAATATGTCATCCAGATTGCTCATTTCCCTCAGGAAATCTCATTTAGGTTAATTTGGGCACACAATTGAGGGTAATTCTTGAGCAATTTCTCTTATGATGACTTGCAACATGTAAAATTTTCTTACAATGTGTTGCAAAAGAAATCATTGGAAAAAATGCTGTGAACATCTGATACTTGTTCAGTCACCTTTGTAACAGGAAGATATATCTCTTTTGAATGGCAGTACATGATGCAGTAAAGAAAACATAAAATAGAGGTGGATGGGTGGGAAACAGATGTTCTCTGGCTGTAACTGGCAGATGCTGTTTGAACAGTGAGAACAGAGAAGCTATGTCAGAAGTGGTCTTTGAGGTCTACTGTGCCCTTCCTTTGGTGGTTTTTTTTTTTCTCTTTCTGAATTTGTCCAAATGAAGAAGTATTTCTAGTTGAGGGGTGTTATAGAAGTAGGAAGTAGGGATGGGCCCTCTGGTGACATGATAATGAGATTTACTTAAAATAGATATATTTCAGGCATAATCAAATCTATAAAAACCAATAATAACAAACCCCAGCATGCCTTGGGAAGCTGTTGTACTGCATTGTTCTGTAAGGTTTCTGTTCCCATGTTTCCTCATTTGATCCTTCCAATGAGCCTGAAGAGGTAAAAATTGCAACATCTCCCATTACAAATTCAAAAGAACCCCAAAGCCAACTCAATTGATATGTCCAAAGAGTCAGGACTCATAAGCAGAGATACAGAAAAGGACCTAAGTCTAGAAGACTTCCTCGATCATCTTAAACACACTGATAACACTTCGCTTGGGTCTCCCAGAGTTTGGGAGTAAGCTGCCATTTTGGAGTCATCCCGTAAGACATGAGTTGGTGAGCTTCCTGATACACAACAAGCCAGAATTCCAGCCACTGTTCCCTGATATCTCATGACAGGATTGTTTCCAGCATGGTATAGAGAAGTAGGGTGACTATCATCACAGACATCAGAGACAAAGCCAGGACTGTGCCCCTGACCTCCTGACCCCCAGTTCAGTATTCTTCCCCTCATTCCAAACTGCTTTTCATGATATATGGCATCAGCCACACTTAACAATTATATGGCAGTGTTCTTGGAGAGAGGTCTTCTACTTTGGTTTTTCTTGCTTCCATAAAATACTCTAACTACAGGCAACTGAGGAAGAGGAAAGAGTTTATTTTATATTATACTTCCAGCTGTCAGTCTCTTGTTGGGAAAGTCAGGGCATAAACTCAAGGCAAGAACCTGAAGGAGAAACCACAGAGGAATGGTGCACTAAACAGTCTGCTCACTGACTCATGCTTAACTAACATTTTTTTTTTTTGTGGCCCAGGACTACCTGCCCTAGGAATGGTGTTGCTCATGGTAGGCTGGGCCCTCTTACATCTGCTCATAATCAAGAGAATCCCTCATAGGCATGCCCACAGACCAACCGATCTAAGCAAATCCACAATTGTGAGGCTTCTTCTCTTACATGACCCCATGCTATGTCGAGGTGGCAATTAAGGCTAACCAGAGCAAAGGGAATCAGCTGTCTTAAATACACATATGATAGTATTTCACAGAACCATACACTCCAAGAAATGTATATAAATAATGGCAAATTCAAATATAGTCTACTCTTTAGTTAGTGGTATAATGGTGATGCCAGTGGTATTCACGGCTCTGAAGATATTTAGTTAAATGTAATCATTAGGAAAATCTGGATAGAAGGTCAACAAAACTCTCTGCACTGTTTTTACAACTTCTGTGAGTTTAAGTATTTCAAAATAAATAAAAAGCTCTTATAATAGGAAATTAATGTAATAGGAAGATAAGCTAAAATATTTATTCATTTGCTACATGTAGAATGTAATGTTCAAACAGCCAGTATAGGAGAGATACATCATGTGGCTGGTCCTTCACAAGACTTGAAGACAGGCACATCAGAGTCACCCCTGAGCTGAGCTTGGTCCAAGATTCTATGACAACAGACATCACCTTGAACTTGTCCTCTGTACTTGGTCACTGCCATCATCCACTCCATCAGCAGAACAGTCACCATCAGCATAACCACTGACCCTTTGATCTCCAATCCTTACATAAAGGATTTTAAAACATGCTCTTTGGTTCTGAACCTTACAACTAACAACATAACCTTACCCAGATACTTGACCTCTAAATCTTAGCTCTCTGTAGTTTACAGCTAAGATAAAATGAGAAAACTGATTTCCAAAGAACCTATAGTAAAGACTCTGTATTAGACATTACAAAGTTAAAAACAAATTGGGGGGGGATTAAATCTCTATTCCCCTTTTACTGGTCTATCATAGGGTCATGTTCATTTTGCATCTGAATGTCACTCAGTCCCCACACCCTATTATATAGTACATATAATATACTAGCTAGGGTCTAACTCAAAAAAGCAAGTGACATTTGCCTGTGTCTGTGGTTGTCTAAGGCGGTGTATGTCACTGAGCTTCAACATAACCCAGTCAGGATACAGGGTAGTTGTCATGTAAATAAATCTTCCGGCCTTCAGAGCTGAGAATAAGGGTCTTGGACCCATGTGGTCTGTCCAGTCATCACTCTGGAGTTGTCTTTCCTGCTTTGTGAAGTGGCTAGCATTTTGTGTGACTCCATGACAATTCCACCTCTGTAAGGGCCGCGGAGTCACTAGAACACCAGAAAGGTGTTCCAGTGGTTTCTTTTCATGTCTCAGGAAGGGTCACACGACCTTTGTTTGGATTTCTCTCTTGAGAAATATAATGCACTGAGAGTCCAGGGTGGGCTCTGAGAAAACAGGGTGTCACTGTTAGCTCATGGCACTGCTTATTTTACTAAAGCCAGTCCCCAAGCTATGCGGACATCTGTCGGGAAGACAGCGGTGGCAAAGTCTAGATCCTTCCATAGTGACTGAGCTGCGCAGGAAGTCAGGTGGAGATCCACCCAGTAGCACTGAGTGTCTTAATATAATATCTAACTCAAGAAAGCAAGCGACATTTTGCCTGTCTGTGGTTTTCTAAAGTGGTGTATGTTTGCACAATTTCCAACTGAAAATCCTAATCTGACAGCACAGAGGACTGAGGTGATGTAGATTCATCTTCAGTGCCTCTCGTTTGTTCTTAAGATTCTCTCCATCCGCCATCTACAAGAGAGTGTTTCTATAAGAGACCCTTCCAGACTGCATGCTCCCATCTCTAGGTCGGATCCCCTCCACACTGCAGCCAACATTGTCTTCAAAACACATCTTGAGTCTGACCCTCCAGTTCCTTATACATCTGGTAGTCATTTATTCCTTAGATTAAAATTCTAATGCTTCACCCTGGAGAGTCTAACTAATTCTCTGGCCTCATTTCATTAAGTCTCATGTTATAATTTAAATGTAAAATGTCTCCCACAGGTACACATGTCTGAAAACTAGGTCTCCAACTGCTTGTAATAGTTTGGGAGGCTTTTGGATCTTTGTGCGTTGAACCTAGATGGAGGGAGTGGGTCAAAGGGGAATGAATGGGCTTTGAGGCTGCCACCTCCAGCCCATGCTCTCTATTTCCCGGCTGACACCATAAACAAGTAGCAGCCACCCATTCCCTACCATGAACTCCACATGCTTACCCATCATGGTGAAACCATGAGACAAAATAATCCCTCCCCTTTAGGTTGTCTCTGCCAGATGACCTACCTCATTCTCTACACATATGTTGTCTGTTCCTTCTTCTGTGCCTTTGTGTATATGTTTCCTCTACTCAAAGTGAGTCCAGGGTTAGCTAGAATGGACCAAAGGTTGTAGAGAGAGGGGATTGTGAACAGTCTCTAGGGCTTATCAGCTTTTCTGTCTTAGTTATATTTTATAGCTGGGATAAAACACCATGACCAAGGCAGCTTATAGAGAAGGGCATTAAGGGCTTATAGTTCTAAAAGATAAGAGTCCATGATGGCAGAGCCTGGCACTAGGCACAGCTGGGAGCTAACAATATCTCAAACTCTGAGCAGAGAACACACTGGGAACACACTGAAACCTCAAAGCTCATCCAAAGTGACACACTTCCTCCTACAAGGCCATACTTTCTTATGCTCCCCAAACAGCTATCAACTGGGTACCAAATATTCCTGCGACTGATGGGGACATCACATTTACAACACCACCCTGTCCATCTTACCCATCCATAATCATCAATTTAGCTACTCTGGGCTTTGATGTAGTAGAATCTATTTTCTTTTTTTAAAAAAAATGTTTTAGTTTGTGTGTATAAGTTCTTACCACATGCATGTAGTACCTATGGTTGTAAGTATTCCTAGCACTCCACATGGTGAAGCCAACATGGCTCCGTCAGGACACACCTCATACAGAGACACGCCCCTAAATGTGGCAATGTAAACCCATGCACACCCCTTCTCTTAAAAAGAGACACCATGTTGCAGTCTGTCTCTCCACCTCTCCTGCTTCTCTGCTCCTGTACCTGCCTGGGAACTCTCTTAAATAAACTCTCGTGTGACCTTGGTAGTGTGAGTATGTGTGTGTGTCTCATCTCACACGCAAAACCAACAATGGTGATATATATTTAATAAAATTAGCCTGGATTATCAAAGGACAGAGCTATCTTTCCAGCCCCCTTCCTTGTTTTGTTTGTTTTTGTGACAGGGTTTTCTGTGTAACTGTCCTGGCTGTCCTGGAACTTTCTTTGTAGACCAGGCTGGCCTCAAACTCACAGAGATCCTCCTGCCTCTGCCTCAAGTGCTGGGACTAACGGCATGTGCCACCACTACCTGGCTTTCATGGCTTGGCTCTGTGATTGACTCTCTAATATTCTAGACTAATTTTTTAAAACTATATATATATCACCACAAGTATCCATGGGGGCTAGAAGAGAACATCAGATCGTCCGGAACTGATATTATAGATAGTTGTCAGCTTCTATGTAGGTAATAGGAACCAAACTCAGGGCCTCTTCAAGAGGGAGCCATTTTTCCATCCCCAGGGTTTCTACCCGCTAGAAACCCTGATGGTAATATTCCCTTGTTTCTACACAAAGGAAAATACAAGACAGTGAGGGTGTGGCTAATCATTTCCCTTACTCTCCTGCTAAATGTTCAGGGAATGAAGGCCAGACATTTGTAAGGGAGAGGAAGACATAGCAAACATGACAGTTTGAAAGGCTAATTGGATATGGATGGACATATTGAAATGATGTCCTGTTATTGTCAGGAATAATGTTTTACAGAGAAGCTATTTGTGGAGAGACCAGTGATTATTGATGGACTAATGTGCACTCAGGAATATGGAAGCAATAAGGCAGAAGTACAGTGCCTGCAGAAAGATGTCAATCAAAGTCAAGGAGCAAAGAGAACACCTCTGATGTGAGACCTGACCCCACCCATAGGATTCGATCCATAGGACCCACGTGGATAGACCCACGATTATTCAATGCAATCAAATGTGAACTTGGAGGGGCCTGCTGGCCATTCTGTCCAAGATATGGTCTCATGTTTGCTATTAGGTTTAAGAATCAAAACAACCTTATGAGTCAGTGACATATGTCTCAAGTTTGAGAATACCATTCCGATTCCTTCCTCTGCAACCCTAGACCCCAATGGATAATTTTGTAATCCCGACATTTCGTCAGCCAAACTACATTCTGCTTGCTTCCATCTGCCCATGGAGGAAATGTAACAGAAATCTCTGACCAGACCATGAGTCCCAGTTTTAAATTCAGGAAAACAGGATCATGAGTCCTATGGAGCCAGCTTGGGCAGTGGGAGAAAGATTACAATCAAGATTATTTCATTTTGTTCCAAAGCTTATTTTTTTAATGCAAAATAAAATTGTCTAACAGGAACATGAGTGGATGATGGGAAATAAAGATACAGGAGAAAAACTGAGTAATTGGATTGGGGGGTTGGATTTGACAAGAATTTCCATAAGTGGGATTGACTGTCTGGTAAGATCTCAGATAGAGGCTTTGCCATCCAGACTGGTGATGCTTTAGGCACAGTGCTTCTGGGAAGTGCCGCAGAGAAACAAGCAAACATGATTGTGCTCAGGTCTCCAAGACCACAGTTACCAGTGAAGACCCGAGCTCAAGCTCTTATTTCTCATGAAACTGGGCCAGGAAACAGCACTTTGGGGGGTTGCTTTGTCACGTGGTGGTAGGATCTGCAATGTAGAACAGACTTGGCGGCAAACCTCAGTTTTAAGTGGGGTATTTACTGTGGTTCCAAAGAGATTTAAGAAATTCCCAGCATGGGGCATTCATGACCCTCCTGTAGTCTGGGGAGGGGGTTGCAAAATAACTTCACTGTTCAAATTATATAAATGTCATACCCTGCTCCTTCCTAATCATTTTCTTCTGATTACCTCGACCAAACATACTATTGAATGGATCTGTGTTGTCCATTGTATGGGGCTTCCTCCCTACCCCTGGAGTAGCAGAAAAGGATGGCTCTGCCCAGAGTAGGTGCTGTGTACATATCTGTTGAATGAAGGCATATATGAACTTTTAAAAAGGTGTGTGCACATACATGTTGATGTGTGGGCATGCAACTTATGTGTGCACATGGAGACCAGAGGTCAACATTGGTTATTTTCTTCTATGGCTCTCTTACTCTTTGGGTCTCTACAGAAACTGTCTCTCATGATTGGCTAGACTAGGATCCCCCAGGAACACCCTGCCTCTGCCTTCCAGTGTTGGGATTATAGACATTCACTGCTGCACCTGGATTTTTACATGGGTGCTGGGCTCTAAACTCATGCTTTGCACACCGAGCCATTCCTTAGCTCTAGGAGCAAGGCCATGAGAAAGGTCAGTATGAGGATCATCAGTAGATCTCCTGACCGTTCTCACTCCCCCCTCACAGATGCTCCTAATCTGCTCTACAATATCTTTTCTATCTTTTTGCAGAGCATTGGCTGTGATGACTTCCTAGGCTCCGACAAAGTTGTGGACAAGTGTGGGGTGTGTGGAGGCGATAACACGGGCTGCCAGGTGGTGTCAGGAGTGTTCAAGCATGCCCTCACCAGCCTCGGCTACCACCGCGTGGTGGAGATTCCCCAAGGAGCCACGAAAATTAACATTACAGAGATGCACAAGAGCAATAACTATTTGGGTGAGTTCATTTATTGTTTTCACACACATAAGAGACTTGTCACTGCAGTTGAATTCTTTCTAGGATGGTAAGGAGAATACTGTGGTGGCCAGACATCCCAGGGCATACAAAGTGCCAGTGTGGTCTTCCTTACCTGTCCTTTGAAATAGAAGGGGGAGGAGGTCCTTCCAAGAACTAAAGGGTTAATGACAATACATTTATACCAGGTTTTACTCAAGAAAGATGTGGGCATGAAATGGGCAATAGACTTCTCTGAGCTGGGGAAGTTTTTTCAGGAAGGGAGGTCTGCTAGTCTTTGTTCTCTTGGGGTCAGGGGCCACTGATGATTGCTCCTAGACTTTTGATCCCTGGAGGTCCAAAGCCCAAAGCAACCCTTATATTCTCTCTATTTCATCTGCCTGGGGCAGCAGGGCCCTGTGGGTCTCCTGACCTGCTACAGTCACCTTAGCCAGTTACCATCTATATTTAACTCACTTTCCTGCAAACAAGAGCCTTGCTGGTGCTTTCTTCTGGACATACGGGTTATTTGCATGCCTTCCACTATGCAGCTGTCACAAGAATTAGCATTTACCAATTTCTAATTCAGATAAGCATTGCAAACCTTTATCTGAATTAGAAATTGTTAATTTCTAATTAGTTAAATTAGATATTATAGGAATGCCTGTTTTGTTTTGTAGACAGGGTCTTAATCTGGATCCCAGGCTGGCCTGGAAATTGTAATATAACCCAGTCTGGCTTTCCTCCCACATGCTGGAATTGCAGTCATAAGGCACCAAGCCTGGTCTAGGGTGTCATTTCTTTAAGACATTTAATGAACAGTGATAGATATTTTATTTTTAATTATTTATTGAACGAGAACCTGTCTAGAACAAATCATGGGCCAGGCAATATTGTAGTCAGAAGTTTTCTGTCTCATCTGGGCCCTTCAGTCTAGATAAAGTTCTCTCACCTGAGGTCTTGCAGCTGCTTATAAAATAATTACTCAGTTATATTACCTATGGCTAAGGCTTATTATTTCTTACTTTTAAACTAACCCATGATTCTTATCTATGTTTACCTTTTTCTCAGTGCATTGTTTTATTCTTCCTCTGTGTCTGGCTGGCACCTGCTCTGCTCTTCCTCTTCCCAGAATTCTCCTTTTTCTTGTCACTCCAACTATACTTCCTGTCTTCCGAGCTTCTGGCCAATCGGGGTTTTATTAAAACAATATTTACAGTGACAAATATTTACAGTATACAAGAATATTATCCTACAGCATTTCCCATTTTTTCTTTTTAAAACAAGAACCTCAAATCTAATCTTCTTTGTTTAGCTTTTTTCCTGAGCATTATTTATATCAACTTGTAATCAACACTGTAAACAAAGATAAATATCCCTAATTCGTTTTTTGGGAATGTGGGCATAGTTCTCCAGACTACTTCCTGCAGATTGGGGTGCTGGTAATCTTACGCAAATCCAAAAAAAAAAAAAATTTAGAATTATGGTCAAGTCCTTACTGAATTATTCTGTGAAACTGGGTCATCTCAGCCAGTCTTCTTGAAACTGTTCTGTATGCAGAGCCCAGAGGAAATTGTAACAGAGGTACTCTGAAACATTGGATCATTTGGGCCATCCATTTCTTTTTTTTTTTTTTTTTTTTTTTTTTTTTTTTTTTTTTTTTTTTTTTTTTTTTTTTTTTTTTTTTTTTTTTTTTTTTTTTTTTTTTTTTTTTTTTTTTTTTTTTTTTTTTTTTTTTTTTTTTTTAAATCTTTTTTTTTTTTTTTTTTTTAAACTTTATTTATTTGCCTTGGTGTTTGCCTGGAACTGGAACTACAGACAGTTGTTAGCTGCCATGTGGGTGCTGGGAATCGAACCCGGGTCCTCTGGAAGAGCAGACGGTGCTCTTAACCGCTAAGCCATCTCTCCAGCCCCAGGGCCATCCATTTCTATCACAGAATTTCAAGAGGTCTTCCTCGATCAAATCTTATTTTCTTTAACCCAGGATAAATCCACAGCCTCTCATTTTCTGTGGTAATAAAAACAAAATCTCTTCTCCACAGCAACATATCTATTGACTTTAATTTTGAAGTCATGGCATTTACAAAATATATAGGTTGGATTAATCCAGCAGCAAATATTATAGTCAAATATCTTTTAACAGCTTTTGCTTCTTCCTCTGAAGTAAAAAATGCAAACAAAATCCCACAATAACATACAGTATCCAGGAGTTTTGTGCATATTCCAACCTTACATGGCTAATTATTGGTATTTTATGCTACTCCTTTTTAAAGAATTCTTTTTTCTCTCCCAAGCCTACTATATTTTAAAATACATTGTAAACCATTTAGAGGTTTGGGTTTTGTTTTTTTGTTTTGTTTTGTTTTGTTTTTATATGGATCTGTCTTTGCTGTATATTTTTATCTTTTTGTGACCCCCACCTTTAATCTGCTAAGGCTTGGCTCTACCCAGCTCCTTGGTCTATGAGAGCTTAGCTTCATGGCAGGAACCAGATTTACTATCCCAACTCTGGGAGACTTTAGGGGTCACACTGTCACCAAGTAGAGTATAACTACCCATTGCTCATGAACACTGTTTTTTTGGCAGCAGGGCCTCCTTCAATGCTTTTTCTGATAAACCTGAGTCAGGAAGCCTCTCTTAAAGGAGCTACACCTCTCCTCACTGCCAGCAAACAGAGCCCACCAGAGAAAATGCTGCTACCAACAAACAGTGCTTGACTCTGTCCTCTTTTTGTTTGTCTCGGCAGAACCCTTAAATCAGTCATATGTAGCTTATGCTTGTACCAAGGCTCCTGTGAGACTTTGAGAACCCACCATGTTGCAGCTCAAGCCTGCCCACCATGGCATCTCTGTACCATCGTCCACTAGAAAAATAAAACCAGGAAGCAGTTTTGGGGGCTCTGTTTCTGTGGTCTAGAATCTTTTTTCAGGCTTTATGTGGATATATGTGCACCATGTTGGAACACCATTTGTAGTCAGAAATTTCTCTGCCCTACCCAGCTATTTCCACAGCCATTTAGTCCCAAATAAACATACAGATAGGACAACAGTAGAAATATATGTACAGTAACAAAATTAATCTCAACTCTGTACCAATATACACAATTTGTATATAATATACAAAAATTTAGTCCAATGTAAAATATTTAAAACTAGTAATTTTTTCTAAAAGTAGTTTCAATAATCTACCTTTATATCCTATCATATCTATATTCCCTTTTTTCTCAGAGTTGATTCAATAATCTACCCTTTTATCCTGTCATATCAGTATCCCCAATTATCTACAGCCAATTCTCACTCAACCAACTCTTCAAGTTGAACTCCGTGAGTCCTCAGACTGACCGGGCTCACAGGCAAACTTATGCCTTCTCTTGTCTTATATTTATTTCCCCACCAAGGTATTTTACTTCTTGGTTCAATTTTCCTAGTGCTAGGAATAAAGGTGTGTAATAGCACTGCTTGGCTCTATTCAGCCTTGAACTCACAGAGATCAGAGGATCTCTGCCTCCCAAGTGCTTAGATTAAAGTATGGGTCACTACTCCCTGACCTTCATGGATTGGCTATGAGTAATTTTGTCCTCTGATATTTCAGACTACTTTTATTAAATATATAATATATCATCACACAATATACTTATGGCTTTTCCTGTATAGCATCCCATAACACTCAAGCTATTCCAGAACACTCAAGAAATGCTCAGGACCTACAAGCTATTCCCAGCCTCAGTTTACAAATAAAACAGACATACAGGGATCAGAGAACTTGCCACAGCCATACAGCAAGGAAGAAGCAGAAGTGAGATTCAAACCAAGGGAGAGGAGCTCTAGGCATAGAAGTCTAAACATGGACTTCACCTACTATACCACTGATCACATGGCAGTTGGTATCTACCAGAGTTTTGAAATAACCATTTATTTTGGTGGTGGTGATGGTGTGTGATTACACATACCTGTGAAGGCCAGAAGCCAACCTCATGTATTATTCCTGAGGTGCCAGCCACCTTGCTTTTGAACTAGCTCCCTAGCCTGGAGCTGGTCAAGTAAGCTAGACTGATTGGCTGTAAGCCTTGAGGATCTGCCTGCTTCCATGTATGTCCTCAGCACTGGATGAGCCATCACACCCACTCTTTTATGTGGGTTCTAAGATTCAAACTCAGGTCCTAATGTTTGCACAAAAGCACTTTACTGACTGAGCCATCTCTAGCAGTCACTTTACACATCTCCCTTCCCTACCTCCCCAAATGCAGCCTAAACTAACTTCACCTAGTTTGATTGTCTGGGGAAGAAGAAAATGGCAGATGGGTCTCTGAGACAGATACAATTAAAGCATAAATCTGTTACATTTTCTTTGGCAAATCCAGGAGCCACCAAAGTGGCAGAAAGCAAAGTTTCCCTGTGAGCACTTTGTGTTATTTTAAATCTCAAATAATGATGCCTGTGTTTCTGCCTTTCTCTAGTGCTTTTACAAGATCACATCTCCACGTACATTCTGTATCCTACAGTGGGAAATGCTCCTAGGGATTATTTGAAGTGTGCTTGTGTTTAAACGTGCTGGCAAATAGTGCCAGTTTTTACTAGCTTTATGTTGGTTTTAGTAAATGTTCTCTCGATATCATAGATCCCATTTTGTAAGAAGTTTCAGGCTCCTTAAAGGTACAATGGATGCTCTGCCTAAACATCCACAGGGTATCTGATGGAAATAGCCCAGAGCCTGGCTCTTTCCAAGCAGGGAATGGGGTTCGGTCATAAGAAAGAGATTGACAAGTGTCATCTCCCCTGTTTTGTCTCAGAGAGTTTGCCAGAGTATAAAACATATATCGGGAGGTGACTCAGTGGATAAAGCACTTGCCATGGAAGCATAGGGACTGGAGTTCTGACTCTCCAGACCCATACCAAGTAGGCATGTTATCCTAGCTCTATAATCCAGCTAAGTCTCAGCACTCATTCAGGAAACAGAGGCTTGAACCCTGGGCAAGCTAACCAGACTAGCCGCTCAATGAGTTCCATCTTCGAGTTCAACAGGAAACCCTACCTCAGTAAATGAAAGTGTCAGCTGATAGAGAGGGATGCCCCATGTCAAACTCCACTGCTGATATGCACTCAGCCCCATGTGTGTGCTCATGCATACAGATGTATATACACACAAAAATTATGGGATAGAAATCTCCACTGTCCATAAGAGGGATGAAGAGAGAAAGCAGGAGAGAATAGAAGTCTAAGAGTCAGTGGGAGAGTGAGTCTCTGTGTCCAGAAACCAGTGGGCTCATCGGAAAGGCATTATCTGTAACAGTGTTACATGATGATGTATCAGCAAGGTGAGGGGAGCAGATGCAGGCTTTGAGGAAGGAGACTCCAGGAGTGAGGAGCACAGACTTCCAGCCATAGCATTTATGTCACCTGGAATGTTCTAGATTTTCTCACCCTTTTTAACAGTACAGTGGTTGGGGTGGTCTTTTTCTGATCCTAGGCTCTCTTTACCTGACTCACCTCAAATGTTCAACTCCTCCTCTATCTATGGAGTCTATGGTAATCACCTGAGATTGCTTGAGGTTCACACATAGGCACAGGCGTGAGACCATGAAACACTTAGAGCCATGAATCCCCTACTGCTCTTGACTCAAGAAGAACTGAGCGGGGGGAGTAGTCAGATGCCTCAGCAGATAGAAGGTCTTGCCTGATGGCCTGGATTGAACCCCATTCCCTCACATTGTCCTTTGACCTCCACGCATGCCCTGTGACATATGATTTGCCTAGATGTACATCACTTGCACTTCTGGTGATGACTGGTAACTAAGGAGTCCAGAAAAGGACATTGTGTCTCCTAACCAGGTGTGACCCACTGTGTGGTCATTGTGAATCAAACTCTGGTCCTGAAAAAGCTGTCAGTGCTCTTAACCACTGAGTCATCTCTCCAGCCCATAATTAATTTTTAAATTCATCTCTTTAAAAAAAGATATTATAGTTACTTAACTAAAGGTCCAATTTTGAAATTAGAGTATGAAAATTGAACAACAAAATTTTTGAGACAGAATCTCATTATAGAACCCAGAATGACCTCAGACCTCTGCCTTGGCCTCCAAGTGCTGGGATTAAAAGCATATAACACTATTTTCAGCTCTGGAAATTAAAGCATTTTAAAACAAGAACTAAATAGAAAAGGGAGGCGTGTATACCAACAGGCATTAGCTGATACCGCAGCAATATTGGTGCATTGAAGCTAACTCTGAGTTTAATCAATAGACCTGACCTGCCGGCCCCTCCTGCTGCCTGCTGGCCCCATGGAGGTGGGGGAGCAGACTTGACCACACCCCTGTTTTCTTCAGTGTGTAATGCTGAAGAAACTAGGACATTTAATAGCTCACACATATGAGAAACAACATGTGTTCATCTCATTTCAGGTTGTAAAACTGAGAGGGCACTCCAAGAATGAGATCCATCTTTATTAAAATCATACAGTAAAAATTAATTATGTTTTTCAAAACTTAGCCTGTTTAGTCAGATCTAGATTTTAAGACTTCAGAACTCCTATCTGTTGCGAAGCTATGAATTCTCCCTGTTCTCAGACTTGCTATTTGGAGAGAAAACATCGACTCTAATGTTATTAAAAATGACTGGCAGTTTGCATTACTTACTTCTCCCTTAATAAGATGTTGTAAAATTATTTTAGCTGAAATATCAAAGTTTGGCACAGTCGCATCAGTTCAGTTTACTAATGTCATTATGCAGCAGTTCAGATATCAGACATGAAAGCGCTGCAGGCAGAGACCAACTGTTCAGGACATGTTCTACCTGCCAAGAGGTTACACCGTTGAGGGGCTGTGGACTTGGAAGGACTTCTTGGAGATCTGCAAGATTTTAAAAACAAATGGGCAATACAGTTCTCTTGAAACATGTTCTCATGAGAGTTTAAAATAATAGTAACTGGGTCTAGAGAGACGGCTCAGCAGTTAAAAGCACTGGTTGCTCTTGCAGGGACCTGGGTCCAGTTTCCAGCACCCATATATGGTGGCTCACAGCCACCCATAACACTAATTCCGGGGGGGGTCCAGCACCCTCTTCTAACAAATCTGGGCACAAGGTATGGGTTCAGTACACTTTCATATATGCAGGCAAACTCTCATACACATAAAATAAAAGTGAATAAATCTTCAAAATAATAATGGTTAGCACCTCGCATCTCAAAAATCATCATGGAGCATCTGTAATTTGTAGACCTCATTCAATGAGCAACTTTCTGTTATGGAAGGCTTAGAATGTTTGACAGAATGTGACATCTCAGGCTGGAGAGATGGTTCAGTGATTCAGAGTGCATCCTGCTCTTAGAACCTGAGTTTAGTCCTTGCTCCCATGGTTCACAACTGCCTGTAACTCCAGCTCCAAGGGGACCTGTCCCTGTACTCATATGGCTATACTCTGCACACATATATAATTAAAAATAGTTTGAAAATCAATGTGACATCTTATGCTTGTATAACAATTAATCCCAATGCTATTTTTATGGGCATTAAAAAGTGTCTAGCCACACAGGGAGTAGAAAGCAAAAAGGGTAAATTCCCTCTTTGCACCAATCCTAAATTGGACCTACTGCCTTCAAGTGAACAAATGCTCTGCATTCACTTACCTTCCAGCTCCAGTACTGGATACTTTTATTTGCATTTTCTAACGACTAGGTTTTTAAAATTATTTTTATGTTCTTATGAATTTGCCAATTTTAACAATTATTGAATTTTAATTTTGACAGTTTTTAGATTGAGGTTCTCTTGCTGTTTTTAGAAACTCACAGTTATGAGTAATAACCATTTTCTGTTTCTTATGAAATTATTGTCTTTATCTTGCATTTCAGCTCTGTGTGTTTTATGAAGCACTCTGTAGTGTGCAGATTTTAGCTTTATTTAGTCAGGTCTATTGATCGCTTTCTTGAAAGCTGGTAGGTGTTTGTATTATTTGTGAAGACCTCCCCACTGCCAGCATTATAAAAGTAGCCCTTAGTAAATCACTTCTTCTCTAGCTCTATTTTTAAATTTAAACATTTAATGTCACTGGAATTGATCTGTGCATGTGCATGTGGTATAAAGAAGGATTTGATTTTCTTATACCAGATTGACAGTTTGCTCAAAACCATTTATCAGATTTCTTCCCACTAATTTGAAGTTTCATCTATACCACATAGTATATGGAAATGTATATAGATATACTTGCAGACCCTCCGTAGACATCCATTGAAGCATGGGTCTCTTTTACATCAGTACCATGGCCTTTTGTATTACAATAGTTGTATTTTTGTTTATTAACATTTTAATGATATTTTATTCTTTGACAATTTCATTCATTTATATAATATACATTGATCATGTCTGCCCACCTCCCTCCACTTTCTCTCACTGCCCCTCCCCCATCTGCATTCTAGCTTCATGTCCTTTTTTACTTGGTTTTTGTTATTATTAATAACCCTTGAGCCCAACTAATGCCATCTGTGAGTCTGGAGCATGAACAACCTACTAGCATCCACATCCAACAGTGGAGAATGGTCATTCCTCTTTCAGAACTACAGATAGTTACTTGGGGTCCTTCCCTATCCATTCTGAAATTTTGACTGGCTTGACAGTGTGTGGTTAGTCACAACTTCTGTGAGCTGAGATGCGCCCCAGGCAGGTCATCTCTAGAAGTCAGTAGTTCACAGCTCACTTCTCCATCCACAGGCTCTTATGTTTTTTCTGCACATCATTTTCATAAAGTTCCTTGAGTTTGGGGTGGTAGAAAGTTGATACAGATCCACCGATGAATTTTCAGAGTTGTTTATCCTCAGAATCTTGACTAGTTATGATCCTCTGCATTAACCACCACCCACTACAAAGAAGAAACTCATCTTCTCAAAGTTGAGAACAGTACAAATCTGTAGGTATAAACATAAATATTTACAGTGTAATTTGACACTATGACCATTTAGCAAAACAATTGTAGGTTTTCTTCCTAATGCTTATGATCTCCCCAGTGATGGCCTTGGACCATAATTTCAATATTAGACATGGAATCCTTCCTGTGGCACAGGAACTCATATCTAATCGGAAAGTGATTGCTTACCCACAAAGCTGTTATGTCACCATTGCACCAGTGGGCACATCTTGCTAACAGGTCCATGTTGGGTTCATGGAGGGCCATGCAGGATCAGGCACTGGGTGGGATCACTGGTATTTTTTCTTTCCCAGCAGCCTACATACCATTTTCTGGAACTATACAAACTATCCTCCATGGAATGAGTTTCCTAGTCAGTTCAAAATCGATTTCCCTGTGTCCTGTATCCAAAGTCAGTGATGCCTCCAGTGCTGGGGTCTTATCATCTAAGCATGGTGGGCAACAAAGACCAATGGCGGTACTCTGTGTTGTTCTGGGTGTCCCTGGGGGTCACCTAGCCAATAATGTGGGAAGACATCCTGAGTCTCGCAGTGGGATTTTCTAATAACCTATGTCTTCTTAGAAGAACCATCATTCACCCATACAGGACACTTTTGTTCAAACTCTCTTAAATAATTACATTTTAATTAGCTTACAAACTCACTAATTTCCACACCAGGATTCTCACTGCAGCCTTACCTTTTGCTGGCCCACTCCCTGCCCACCATCCCTACCTAACTTTGACTCTCATTATTTCCCTCTCTGCCTTGCTGGTTTCTGTTATTTTGTCACGAGCTCACTCTTGGAGAAATCTCTTGTAGATCATTCTCTCTCCTTCCTTCATTCCTCACCTGACCATCTAGGTTTTGCTGTAAATATTTTTGCATATCTTATGCATCTGTTTTTCTAAATGTTCTTTAAAGTCAGCTTGTCAAAATCCATAAAACCCACTGGGATCATAACTGGGATCACAGTAAATGTATAGGTGAATTTGAGATAGAAGAGGGGCATTTTCAGTGTTGAGCCTTTTGATTCAGGGACATGGAACATATCCTGGATCATGAGCGTTAATAGGGGTTCTTTATGTTGACTGACAGCTTTATTAGGTATATCTTTAAGTATTTTATAGTTTTGTTGACTTGATATGTGACATCTTCCTTTTCACTGTCATTGATTAACTGTTGTGTCATGTGTGCAATCTGTTTCATACATTTGATTTGTAGTCATACAATTTAATAGATCCTTTTTGTAAAATTTTGCTTTGCTTTTTATATGTATGGATATGTTGCCTGCATATGTGTGTGTGTGTGTGTGTGTGTAGGTATGTGTGTATGTGTGTGTGTGTAGGTTTGTGTGTATGTATGCATGTATATATGTATGCCATATGGGTACTGGGAATGGAACACATGGAAGAAAATAGCTGACTCCACAGAAGTTGTCCTCTACCTTCCACACGTGCAGCTTGGCACACACACACACACACACACACACACACACACATGCATACATCATGTACACATACACACAATAATGATAAACTTAAGGTATGTAGAACTATAGAACAACTGGAAGAAAACTGAGGAGCCTATGACATGAGCTTGAGTGGTAGCTATCAAAAAAAAATGATACTAAGGGGCTGAAGAGATGGCTCAGTAGTTAGAAGTACCATCTGCTCTTCCAGAGGACCTAGGCTCAGTTCCCAGCATCCACATGATGGCTCACAATCATCTATAACTCCAGTTCCAGGATTACAATGCCCTCTTCTGGCCTCCATTGGCACTGCAAACATGTGGTGCACAAAGGTCCATGCGGATAAAACACCCATACACATAAAATTCATTAAAAAGTATAGCTAAGGTACCATCATGATTCATTCTGAATTCTTAACCTCCAACCCAAGCCCCCTCTTTTAGCTCACAAGCTGGGTTTCACTGAGCTGGTTGGCAGGAGCCTCTGGTTGCCAGCTCTCAGCCATTGTCAAACCCAGCAACACAACTCTCAACTTAAAAATCTTTTTAGAGCCTGCCCTCCTGGAACTTGGAGTTCTTCCTTTCTTATTCCATGGCAGAAGAAGAAAAGAAGAAAAGTAAAAACAAGAAAGTTAGATTTTCTTTGGATTTTTCACAGGACTTTGATCATTTCCACACATTGGCACTTACAGTCATTTACTCCTGTTTATCTCTGAGGCCATTTGCTTCTTGATGACAAACAGCCCAGCCCAAGATATTCCTTATATTCCATATAATGGACCAGGAGCTAGAGTGAGAAGTGGAGCTTCAGAAATAAAGGTGGTGCTGGCCTGGGGTGGGGGGAAGGGGACATGGAGGCTGGATGTGAGACATTTGGGGGTCTGTGTCCAAACTTTCTTAGTCCGCCTTCTTGGACCCCACTTGTGATATGGAAATCCTACATCAGACTGTTGGAATCCTACATCGGCAACCTCCTTCATTTAATCCATGCAGTATTCATTTCTGGTGGTCGTATATTTACTTTCTGTTGCCATGATAAAACAATCTGACCAAAAGCAGTTTATGGGAAAAGGAAGATTATTTTCATTTACAGAGCATAGTTTATTATTGAAGAAAGTCAAGTAGGAACCCAAGCGATAACTGGAAACAGAAACCGTAAAGGAGCACCACTTGCTGACTTGTCCACTGGCAAGCCACAGGCCCATGCTTAGCTAGCTTTCTTATATAGGTAAGGACCACCTGTCCAGGGAATGGTACCACCCACAGTGGACTGGAGCCTCTCTTATGAATTATTGATCAAGATAGTCCTCCACAGACATGCCCATGGGCTTATCTGATCTGGGAATTTCTCTTACTGAGACATGGAGCTGGTCACTTAAGCTAGGCTGATTGGTCACTGTGCTCAATGTCAAGGATTGCAAACACATACCACCATGCCCAGATTTTCATGGAACTGCTGGGGATCAAACTTTAATGTTCATATTTACACAGGAACCACTGTGTTGACAATCGTGTTCCCCAGCCTCAGAAACTGTGCCCTTAAAAGAGAGTTCAAGCAGATGTTATGACATGTCTGCACTCCCCTCTTAGACATCAAAGCCAGATACTGAAATGGCCTTTGTGGCTCTCCTACTTACTAGTGACAGTTCATGACAGTCCCAGGAGACAGTCAGACCACAAGCACCTCACTGTGATGCCCTGACTCTTGGCTGAATGTCCCTTATCTATCTGGCAGAGAAGCGAAGTGATTGTGAAATTGTTTGGTTTTGTTTTTTTTTTAATGTGGACTCAGTTCTTACCTCCCTCTTCAATATGAACTAGTATGATTGCTGTATGAAACCCAAGCTTTGCAAAACAAATATTCTATGCCAAAGAGATTGTGCCCTCCTGCTGTGGTTTGGAAAGATGCTAACATTTGTGTAAGTGCTCCTGGACCTAATTTTGCATTACATACTTCCACCTGGTGTCTGACAGTGTTCTTCCCTTTGATTTAGGAGAGCTCCTATGTCCTTACATCTGTTTGTAGCGGTTCGCTTTTTTCTTTCACAGTCCCTCTGCTCTTGACAAGATTTCTGATATGCTGGAACAAGATGAAATCACCTTGGCTCTGTCCTTAGGCTCATTTTCTTTTCACATTTTCTGCTGTGGAGTTAACACCTCTACCCTGGAAATGTTTGCTTGTTTGTTTTATATTTGTCTTATAGGGAGGAGTTAAACTATGGTTTGTTTTTGCTTTTCATCGTATTGTCTGTCTCAGAAATATGCAAAATGTCATAACCTGCTTTTTGATACCAGTTGGGAAGTTTTTCTTGAATTCAGAAAACAGCCCCTGAACTAGCTTGGACTTGGGGTTTCTGCTTGGTTGGTTGGTTTTGGGTTTTTTGCAATAGGATCTCACTATTTAGCCTTTGCTTGCCTGGAATTCATTATGTAGACAAGGCTGGCCTTGAACTCAGAGAGATCTACCCACCTCTGCCTCTCAAGTGCTGGGATTAAAGGCATGTGCCCCTACAACCAGTCTAGTCTTAGGTTTCTTATGGGAGTGATTAACACCTTCATCCTCAAAAGAACATTACTTCCCCTCCATGTGCCCCAGACAGTATCTTTCAGGGGTGCTAGGATGCTCCTACCTGATTCTATATAGAATAGATCAAGATCCCTATCTGTGAATCAGTACAAGGTAGGTAACATTAATTCTAAAATTCCTTTATAACCCACTTGCAAGTATGCTTCCACCTTCCCTCTGTGAGTCAAGCTCCGCCCTGCTGTAGTATGTAAGATCATTGAGAAAATGCTTGAAGGTGTTTATGCTCAAGTCCAGGAAGAGGTGGCTGACAGGAGAGTAAGCAGTGGACAGTGGACATGGTTAATCCAGGAATAAGAACTGACATCTGAGGAAAACAACCTTGAAGTCATCCCGTCCCATCCTGTGCCCCCCCCCACTTCGAGCTGTCTACCTGTCAAAGATCACTGCTCTTAGAAACAGGAGCTCAGGGCTGGAGAGATGGCTCAGCGGTTAAGAGCACCGTCTGCTCTTCCAGAGGACCCAGGTTCGATTCCCAGCACCCACATGACAGCTAACAACTGTCTGTAGTTCCAGTTCCAGGCAAAGACCAAGGCAAATAAATAAATAAATAAAGTTAAAAAAAAAAAAAAAAGAAAGAAAGAAAAAGAAACAGGAGCTCTACAGGAGATTCCCCCCTCCAGATTTTGCCTTTCCTCCAGTGGTCAAGGCAGTTTGCTCTTGTTCCTGGAGCAAAGCACTTGTGGATTCTGCTCTCCTATACTTCTATATTTATGAAGTAGGCTCAGATGATAATTTTCTTTATTTCTAAGAAGGTTGTATTCTGATTTTTAATTATGTGTATATAGGGAAAGGTATCCATGTGCATGCAGTGCCTGAAGAGGTCATCGGATCCCCTAGAGCTAGAGAGATAGGTGGTTGTCAGCCACCCAACATGGGTGCTGGGAACCAAACCTGGGTCCTCTGCCAAAACAGTAGGCATTCTTAATCCCTGATCATCCCTCCAGCCTTGACACTTTTCTAACTCTAGTTTTCCTGGATTAGCTCTTGACCCACTATTTTAGCATCTGCAGCTCTCATAATAACTTCACCTTGACCCACCCTCATCAGCTTCCTTTATGACCTGAGGCACTCCTGTATTTGTTAGGGTTGGGGAACACAACCCTAACCCTAACCCTAACCCTAACCCTAACCCTAACCCTAACCTTGTCCAGACTTTATATTCTTTTTATTGCTTAATATTCAGGTCATCTGAATCAGAAACACTCTCCTTTAAGTAAAACCCTGTTCTTTATCTGATTTGATACCTATGTAAAACAACATTCATCTAAAAAATTATTTCAGTGGCTATATATAAGCACTTGCCAAGTCCAGTGTATCACAGAGCAGAAGGCACAGATACATTTAGTCTGCTTGGGACTCCTTTGATGGCATAGAAGCTGTTTCTTCATCCCTTGGATTCAAACAAGGCAATCAGAGGAGGCACCATAAAAGAGGTAGGCTTTGAACTTGGCTTTTACAAAGTGTTGGCCTCCTTGAGTTTGTTTTGTTCTGTTTTGTTTTTGAAATGCCATAGAGTAAATATCTGGATCTTTTCAGGCCAGTGGGTCTCTGTTGCAGCTACTCCCTGTAAAATGAGGAAGCAGCTATGGGCAATGAGAGAAGGGTTTATAGCTATACCACCCTGAACTTCTTTGATTTTTGGAAGTTAAGCAGGGTTGGACCTGGTTAGTACTTGGATGGGAGACAGGATGAGGATGGAGGGCATGGCTGTGCTCTGGAAAAACTCCATCTAGGAACAAAGCACTGCTGTGTTTTGTTTCCATGCGGTCATTTGCCAGCTCATCTTAGAGTACGAGTGGGCTTTGTTAAAAGTAGGGAAAAGAGCATGTCTGCCTGAAGCCACAGCATGGGCTGCAGTACAGAGGAGGAGGCATGTGAATGACTGTTCTATAGACATGGTTCGTGTGTTATGGGCATAACGACAACCTTCAAGACTACAACTGTAGGAAACATCCTAAATTACATCCTGTGGGTCAAGTCTTTGGAGATGGTGACTAGAGCTGGATCATGCCTGACCTCTGAAGGCAAAGAATGTTAGCTGTGACAGAAGAAAAGAACAACAGCATTTGCTACTGTAGAAAAACCAGATCCCCAACAAGAGTGTGGGGAAGAAGTGTCCAGCCAACAAAGATACCGACAGATGCATGGGCCTAGGGAGTCCAAGTAACAAAGTTACTCTTTGATACTGTTTGCCGGTTTAAAAGTTTAGTAAGTGGGGGCTGGAGAGATGGCTCAGTGGTTAAGAGCACCGTCTGCTCTTCCAGAGGACCCGGGTTCGATTCCCAGCACCCACATGGCAGCTAACAACTGTCTGTAGTTCCAGTTCCAGGCAAACACCAAGGCAAATAAATAAATAATAAATAAATAAAGTTTTAAAAAAAAAAAAAAAAAAAAAAAAGTTTAGTAAGTGAATGTAGTAAGTATCTACTAAAGAAGAAAGCAACATTGTAACACAAAGTAACTACTGCAGAAGCGTAACAGGCTGAGTTGCATTTAGCATCTTGAGAAGCAAAAGAAGTAGGTGGGGTGTCTCAGGATCTGGGTGGATGAGACACAAAAAGGTCAGAGTTGTGTTTGGGAGAGGCTGAGCCTGTTCCTTGTCTCTGAAGCAGCACATTGGAGCATAACCTCATTGTTCTTTATGTGCTAGTGCGCCCTGGGCTGCCAAAGTTCCTGGGCATTGAGACTCACCCTGGGAAAGGCGTGATCCTAGCAGCAGGCTCTCAGCAGGCAGCCTGGCCTCACCCTATCCTGACCCTTGCCTTAAGTTGAGTTCCTTTGTTTTTAAACAGCCTGAGGGGAATCACATGCTGGCTGTTTCTAGAATTGACCCAGAATTCCAAATTAATGTTAACCTTAAAGATGCCTTCTAATTAGTAGGATGGAAATTTAATCATCAAGAAAGGGAGGATCTAGTCATCTGTCTTACATGGGGTCTAGGGATCAGAACTCCAGTCTTCATATTTGCACAGCAAGCATTTCACCCATAGGTCCACTTTCCCAGCCTGTGATGGTTGATGTTTGTGCACATCATGTCTGTGTGTCACATTTTTATATGTATACACTTGTGTAAGGGCCAGAGATCTATGGCAAGTGTTTTCTTTCTTTATACCTGACCCAGTATAGTAGCAGTGGCTCTCACTGAATACGGAACTCACCAATTCACCTACACTATCTGACCAACAGTCCAAACCCTCCCGTCTCTGCCTCATTGAGATTACAGGTGCTCCCACTGTGCCTCCGTCTCTTGTGGGTTCTCAGGACTGAACTCAGGTCCTCAGGTTTACACAGCAACCACTTGACTGACAGAGCTTCAACTCTTCCAGAACATTCTAAAAATTACTTTAGGAGAGTTAGATAGATGGCTTAGTGGTTAAGAGCACTGACTGCTCTTCCAGAGAACCCAGGTACAATTCCCAGAACCTACACAACAGCTTTCAACTGTTACCGATAACCATTTATGCCTTCTATGAGCATTGCTCACATGGAACACTTAAATACATGTAGGCAGTACTCATACCCATAAAATAAAAATAAATACATATTTTAAGAACAAAAAATTACTTTTAAAACTTCTATAGCCACTAGTCTCTTGTGTTTTCCAGATCATTTTCTGTCTTTGGTAACTTGGTTTTTGAGATAGAGTTTTACTGTGTAAGTTTGGAAGGTTGTGAAGCCTTTAGGAGATGTAGCCTTGCTATCATCCAGTTTCCTGCTTCTGCCACTATGCCACACCTTTTCCAGGCCACACCTTCTCCAGGCCACGCCTTCTCCAAGCCATGCCTTCTCCATGATGGACTCTACCCCTCTGGAAACATAAACCAAAATACACTCTTTCTTTTAGTCATGATATTTTATCAAAGCAACAAAATATGACTAGTAGAGACATACCTACATCGTACATATCATACGCATAAACATCATACACATCACACACATCATATATATATCACATGCATCACACACATACATACACACACATCATATGCATGATATACTTACACACTAACAAATTTTTGAAGCTAGGTCTTAGGTACTACTGTGTATTTTTCTCTCGAGATTTTCATCTTGACTGGACATAGTAGTACACCCTGTAATCTACATTCATGAGACAATGAGGGAGAAAGGGGTAAATAATACCTTAATGTTATAATAAAAACAGATATGAGCTCATGGACCCTTGCAGAGGTCTTGGAGATTGTACTCTTTGAAGCACCATTCCAAATCAGTGGAAATGTATGTATTTGGATGATTTTATTTTCAAATAAAGCCTGATTCAATAAAGAATAAAGAGGACTGTAAAGGTGGCTCAGTGGTTAAGAGCAATTGTTCTTGCAGAGGACCCAGATTTGGCTCAGGCATATACACCAGAATTCACAACCATCCATTCCAGAGGATCCAACACCCTCGTCTGGACTCCACAGGCACCATACACACATGGAGAACATACATACATTCAGGAAAAACACTCAAATACATAAAAATAGACTATGAACTGCCATTTAAAAGGTTAAGCCTGGAGTGATGGTTCAGTATACAGAGTGCTTGCCACAGGAGCTTGAGGCACTCAGTATAGGTCGCCATCACCCACATGGCAAAGTTAAAAAACAAAAATAAAAACAATTCTGGGGAGGCAGAGAGAAGAGGATCCCAGGAGCTTCCTAGTCAGCAGGCTGCAGCTTCAACAAGAAACCCTCTATCAAAAATGAGTAAGACACCTGACATCAACTTATGGCCTACAGGCATGCTCACAGGTACACACACATATGCTCACATACACAGGCACACACATATGCACATGCATGTGTGCCTGTGCCTGCCCTCTCTCTCTCTCTCTCTCTCTCTCTCTCTCTCTCTCTCTCTCTCTCACACACACACACACACACACACACACACACACGCACACACACACACACACACACACCCCACACACGATAAATAAATATATATTGTAGACCTGGCAAAGCTCACAAATTAAGCTTAAAAACTAGCATCTCATAAATTCATCTGTAATGCCCAAATATCTGCAAACCATGATGACAATTATACCCGTGCGTACTGTATACCAATTCTTGATCCACTCTATGATTCTTTAATTCAGCAGATATTTACTGAGTCTGCTATGAGCCTAGTTCATTTTAGGCCACAGTTAAGACTTCTGTCTTAGTTGTGTTCATTTTTTCACACATGTTCCTACATACTCTACATTTTAACTATGTCTACATTCCCTTTTCCTTAAACAGCTCCTCTGAGCACACGTTTGATTTTCCCCCACGGTTCCCAATTGGATGTTCTGTATACAGTAAAGATTTAGCACATGATTCTGATTTAGTGACTGGTAGGAGACCTTTATAATTCAGTCTTCTGTCTGAAACCATATCCAGAATGCTTCCCTTAACTCCCCGCTGGTTCTCTCGGGTTGCAAAGACCCTTTTCCCTTTCTGCCTTTAAGTGGCTTGTATAAAATTAGTCACCACAGGGACCCAGACTTCACCCTGAGGATGAGTACATTTGCATGCTTGAATGAAGTCATCCTGAGGTAATGTTCTGAATGGCATCCTAATTTTTAAAGAGACTTCATGTTACATTTGATTCATAAAACTGAAAAGTAAAATGTTAACATGTAAAACTGTCATGCCAGGCAATAAAACCTTTTCCAAACCCTTATGGTCAATCCCAGCCCAGATGACAAGCTTATTAGCAGAAATAACAAAGCAGGTAGAAAAGGGAAATTAAAACCTTTACAATTAAAAATAATACTCTTCTGTTAAATTACCTGTTCAATATTGTTTTTTCTTTTTGTGAGCTGCCTATAATATTTTAAAGGCTACTTTGGCAAATGAAATGTTAACATCTTGGAGTGGTTAACCTTGCCAGGTTTTCTTTGTTCTTCCTATTTTATTTCATGTGTGTCATTCGTGCTGATATTTCATTTACAATTCCAACAGTTGTTACAGAATCATAAGCTGAGCCCCATCTTCCTGGCTTTCACCATCTATTGCCCATCTTTAGCTGGCTGGTGAGTATTGGGCTCACACTGTGAGACTCCTTCCATAGCAGCCCCTGAACTCTTCTAATTCCTTCCCCTTGAGTCAGAGAGACAGATTCTCTCTATCTAAATTTCAGATCTGCTGTGGCCATCCTGATATGGGGCTACTAGCAAGCCCTTTAAGCAGCTGAGCAGCTCTGAACTTCCAGAGAGACCATCACTGGAGAGACAGGGGATTTGGGATGGGGTTTGAACTATACCTGCTAGTTAGTGCCTGTGGCTCTTGGGCATTGTTCTTTCAAGGCTATGAAGCTTCTCCCTTTGGTATATGCAATGGGGTTCTGAACAGTTTAGGGTCTGTTTATCTCTCCTCACCCCCTGCACGGTTGATTCTCTGCACGATTGTTCTTACTGATGATGAGGTGAGGTGCTCCTCTGCTCACCTTTTTGGGGGAAAGTCTGGTTCTAGACAGTAAAAGATTAACAGTCTCTTCTTACCCTAACATGAGACAGACTAGATCTGAGGATTCCTAGAGACATGATTGCTAAAAGGCTCAGGTGAACTCCTGGTGCCTACACACAGTAATATATGAAGCTTTGGCATAATCTACCTAATGGCCAATAAAAAGAAAACAGAAGTCAAGATTCCCAGAGGGTAAGCCTATAGTCACAGAATAACAGTGTAGTGGGGTGTGATGAGGTAAATCTCCAACTGGGATGTTCACTGAGAATAACAAGTAATCACATGCATTCTTGATGCAAGTGGCTAGTGCCTTCCCTGGACTACCCTCCCAAAGCATTGCTTTAAGGGTAACAAAATACCAGAGCACCAATATGTATAAATGAGTGTTCCAGATATCCAAGTACACACTGATATAGGAACCACCCTGGATGTGAACATAGAAATGATCATGAGTCTAATTTTAAAGTGCCTGATATTCTCAGTTAAATTGCTACTTTGCATCTGTAAACTGCAGAAATGACATGTTCCAAGCCATTCTTCAAAATGCTTCATCCCACCCTACTTCTGTTGTTGGATTCTGAGGTGATTTAACTAGAGAAAGGCAGTATTTTATGGCAGGACACAGTTTCTTGTAGATCTTTTTCATTTTCTAGGCTTTAAGATTCTGCTCTGTCGGATACAGCGAGCTAACAGTCAAAACTCAGTCACCAAATTCAAATGCTTCAACTGGTCAACCTTCTTTCTACCTCCTCTCTGTGCAGGGGGTAAGGAGAGATAAACTGATGTCTGGAGTTCAAGACTAGCTCTTACATCTGAAAACATTTTCAGGGAAGCAAGAAGAGAGGCAGTGGTGATAATGGTGTGTTCTGGATGCTTGCTGGCTATATTGTTGTCTACAGTCTGGACAGTAAGAAACCCTGCTGAGTACCATGTTCTCATGTTCCAGTAAAAGTAGTTGGATATTCAATGCCTAAGATTACCTTCTACACAGTTAAACTCTGCTTGTAAGTCATCTTCCTGGAGTTCTCATCCCATAAAATGTGCCATTGTGGAAAGCATAGTCACTTAAAGGGAGTTGGAGCCATTCTAAACCAACAATGCACATGAGGTCATTGTTTCTTCTAAAAAGAGAAATGAAAATCTCAGGTTTCCTGCCTTAGTCCTGTGTGTTTAGAAATAAATTTGTTTGGAGACTGGATAAACTCTGGTTATAACTCACTATTGATTTCGGAATGTGAGGGAAATTTGGTGTATGTGAGAAAAAAATCAGAAATACTCCTTAGTGGATACCACGGCTGGGTGCTACCCATGTGGGCAAATTCCCTCAGCAGGAAGCACATCTGGGTGGTCCAAGGAGGGTTGCTTCTCAGGAAACACTTCCTTAGGTCTACAGACAGCAAAGGTATGAAAAGGGCTGGAGAGATGGCTCAGTGGTCAGTGCTTATTGTACAATCCTGAGGACTGGAGTTCAGATTCCAGCACCCACATAACAAGTCAGGTATCCCTCAAATGCCTGTAACTCCAGTGCTGATGAATATGGTGCCCTCTTCTGACCTCCATGTGTGCATAGGTGCTCACACTCACATACACACATGAACATACACACTCTTTTTGAAAAAGATAGGTTTTTTTGTTTTTTTAATTCTAAGGAGCTGGAGAGATGGTTCTATGGCTAAGAGTACTGGCTGCTCTGTAAAGGACTAAGGTTTTTGCCCCAACACCCTCAAGGGAGATCACAACCATCTTTAGCTCTTACTTCTAGGTGATCTGATGCCCCCTTCTGACCTTTCATGGCATTGCACACTTGATGATGCACATATATAATATATAATGCAAGAAAAACATACACATAAAAATTAAAATACATTTTAAAGAAACCCTGGACTGGAAGAGGAGATAATGGGAGAAACCAATGTCTAAGTGGGTCTCTGAGTAGTTGTGACCACAAAGATCCCCCTTCAGATGAGGCTCAACTCTGGGGTAGGGTCCACATGAGATGTGCCATTGGTGATAGGCTCCTTTAGGAAAAGCCACCAATAGCTGAATGTGTGTCCATGTGACTTTGTCCTAGTAATGAGACAGTCAATTCTTCTCATTCTAGATGTTTAGATTTTTACTGTTTGAGCATTTTTTAATCTATTTTAGCCTAAAGTATAGATTTGGATCTGTTTAACTTTTTATCAGTTGTCTCCAAGACCTCCTGTTTCCACTGACTTTTAATAAAGATCTGGCTTATTTTTCCTTATGACTCTAGGTTATGATATTTTTCTCTTAGCAATGACTCATTAAGCTTTCCAAGAATTAAACATTTTGCTTCAATTTGTTCATTGAGTTGCCTGGCAACTCCTTTTTCCCCCTCTCTGTACAGTTTAATTGAATTTTTTATTGAAATAATCATGGATTCACATGCAGTTATAAGTAATAATACTGTAAGTAATTATTTCAGTTTCTAGTGGAGTGAGAAACGTGTACTCCCAAATAAAAGAACCATTAAAAGAAATGGCAGCTCTTCCCATGGCAGTATGTCTTGCTGACTGCACAGTGCTCTCCTGCGTGTTTCCTGAAATCTCGTCTCTCTGAATAGGCAATGAAATCAGAGGCTTCTTTCAGAGTCGGGCTTTACCCGTTGGGTGAGAAGCAGCTCTTGGAGTTGACCGAGCTCAGTAAAGGTCTTGGCAAATAGTAGCTGCTCCTCCTTACTCAACCTCAGTGGTTCCAAGAGAAAGGCCTATTTGACCACACAAAGCAGGCAAACATCCACAGCATGAGGACCAGGCATTCTCTACCCTGACCACCACACATGGGGAAGGAAGGCTCTAGATTGGCCCAGCTACTGCCACCCCTACTGCTGGGATGGGGAGGGGGACAGATGAGAGGGATGCTGGAGAGGTAGTGAAGACAGCCAGCAGCGTCAGATGGGAAGGTGCCCTGTCTCCCACCATGCTCAGCAGCACAAGCTCTTGCATCTGTCCAGGATGTGACTTTCCTCTCATTGTACAAAGGAACATGATCAGGAGCCAGATGCAGATAAGTCCAACTTCAACCTGGAAATGCCAATTAAATTATGTAGCAGATCAGAGCACTTAGCTATGGAGGAGTCATAAGTCCACATGATTTTAAAGGCAGACTCTGAAATGCACAGCCCTGGGAGAGAAAATTGGGGGGGGGGTGAGGTTTCTCATTGTGACTGTGGACACAGTGGGAAGAAGGAAAGTGGACAAATCAGATAGCCACTGTTAAGGTCACATCATTATACAAGTCATTCGATGGCACTGGAAAACATACTGGGAGATGCACCAGAGAAAATACCCTTAAAAATTACAAGTGAGAGCTGAAAAAAGAAGCAATCAGCTCAGACAGGGGAGCTGTCCCATAAACATGAGGTGACAGAGTGGAAGGGGAGAGTCGGGGACAGAAGCATGAACACTGAGAGACATGCATGGAATCCAAAACCAGGAATGAGCTGGTGGGACATAGAACATAGTAATTATGGTAAAACACGGGACTGACCTCAGGACAGTGAGGGATGCCTGCTCAAGGAAAAGGTTTTGTGAACACATGCTCATGGGCATAACCTGTTTCCCCACTGGACCTCTGCCAGGGCCCCAGGGACGGCAGATGCAGGAGGGCTGTGCAGGGGCTATCTAAAGAATCCTGCTATAAATGTGAACACATTTGGGATCCAGATGGAAGGTGAGAGGGGAAAGGTATGTTTAGGAATACCATAAAAGAATGTCATCAAATACAGGTTCTTAGAACCCAGAAAACATCATGCAAAATGAGAAAAGAAAGAAAGAGACATCTTGGTAACTCTGGCTCTGGATTTTTATTAAATTACGTAGTTTACAAAAGTGGCACTGAGTAGGTGCTTATGGAGAAATATTACTGGTTATATATAGCACATCATAGCTTTGTAATTACAGAATATAAATCCATTTTGTAGCCCAAGATGCAGGTTCTCATATTTGAAGTTTTTAAAAACTAGAAGCCTAATATTTTCTTTTGTGTTTGTAAATGAAATATACGTTATTGTTAAATTTTTAGCTTTTCCAAAATTTCGTTTCCAAAATTTCTCTGTCTCTCTGCGTGCGTGCGTGCGTGCATGTGTGCACATGTGTGTGCGCATGTGTGTGTGTGTGTGTGTGTGTGTGTGTGTGTGTGTACACATCACAATGTCTAGATGCAGGAGTACAGCTTAAGAAAAGCAGCGATCTACTTTTACCATATGTTTTTAGGGCTCAAACTCAGCTCACTGGCCTTGGCCACAGGCACCTTTACCCACAGAGCCATCTTGTCAGTCCATGAATGTTCATTTTTAATGTGTTTTCTAATTTAATGATAGTAAGATTTAAGTAAAATGTTGCACATGGAAGAAACACAGAGGCAATTCTATCCCCAAGAAGAATTTCCAGGGTCTACAGCCTGATCATTTCCCTCACACATTACAGAATTCCCTCAGGATTCCTCTAGGACTATGAGTTGCCAAGGCATACTCTGAAAATCACTTGGTGCTTGCTACTTCCTGGTGTCTATTGTGATACATATTGGAGCCACATAGATACCTGTCACTTCCTGTCCCCAGAGAACTGTCTAGAAGGGAGACAAGGAAGACAGAGGGTTGGGTATGGTGGCACAGGCCTTTAATCCTAGCACTCGAGGCAGAGGCAGTCTGTGAGTTCAAGTTGGAGGTGCATAATAAAAAGATCTGGCAGAGAGAGAGAGAGAGAGAGAGAGAGAGAGAGAGAGAGAGAGAGAGAGGGAGGGATTGAAGGAAGACAGAAAGTTGAACAAATGTCTGGAATGCAGTGGGTTAGGTATCAGAGTGAAATAAGAGAAACCAATTAATTCTACCTGAAAGGCATGAAACCCTTGGAGTTGAAAAAAGTGCTCCAACAGTTGACTTCTGAACTAGATTGTGAAGGACGAACAAAGTTCCCAAGGTAAGATAGAGAAAGGGTCGGAGAAACAAACCATGTAAATCCTGCTACGTGTAAATGAGTGTAGCGTGTTCTGTGTTAGTCGCTGTCAAACTTCTAGGCCAAGGATAACTGTGAAGGGAAAATGATAAAGCTGAGTGGAGCTTGACAATCCCAGGCACAGGTTCTCCATCAGCTGGGTTATCCCTAGGTGCATAGGTTTGGATCTGAAATGTCCCGTGCACACTTTTGTTTTGAACACTAAGTCCCCAGCTTGTGGTTCCAACCTGTGGAACCTTTAGAAGGTGGGGCTTGACTCATGGAGGTAGACCACCAGCGGTGGGCTTTGGGAAATAGCATCTGTCCCTGGCTATCTTCTCTGCTTCCTGGCCTAAGTCATGTGAATAGGCACCCTAGGCACCCACCCCTGTGGACCAAGCTGTCACCACCGTGGTGGGCTGAGATTTCACTGAAACCATGACCAAAACTCAACCTTTCTTTCCTTGAGTTGTTTATATGAGGTTCTGTGGTCACAGCTGCAGAAGTGACTAAAACAGTGGAGTATCTTGGTCAATCAGCCTTCTAGTCAAGATGCACTTGGAACTATAAACACTCACAAAGCCTACTCAAGCCTGGGGTTAGGAATTGTTTTCTTTGGGAGCAGAAAAGGTAGCTATTTAGAAAACTTTACAGCTAATGTGAATGTCTTAGGTTGCATCCTCTGATGCGTTCTCTCCAGACTCCAATGTAAGATTTCTGACTATTTTATTTTAATATTTAATAATGTTATTGGCCTCTGGTGTCTATTCTCTTCTCACTTCTTAAAAATGACAGTCAAATGTCCACATGCAAAGCCTAATGAAATTGGATCCTTATCTTACACCATGCAAAGTAATTACTCAAAGTGGAGTCAAACCTAAAATGTGAGGTATGAAACCAGAGATCTCCTAGAAGCCAACAGAGGAGGTAACATGTGGACATCAGGGCCACTAGAGCTCTCTTGGCAGCAAGCTCTTGCCTATGACACCTAAAGGTCAGACAGTGTAAGCAAAGAGAGCGTGGGGTTACATCAAACCACAGAGCAGAGCAGAGTATCTGCAGAGCAACAGGACCTTCATCAAATGAGTATCCAGCCTGTGGACTAAGAGAAAATAATTACAACCCCTAAAACTAACATAAGTTAGGTATCCAAATGTGTAAGGAACTTATACAATACAACAGCATAAAAAAATCCAATAAAAATTACCAAAGGTCCTGAACAGATATGTCTCCTAATGAGTAACATACAGTCAAAGTTACTCTGTATCATCAATCCTCAGAGAAGTGCAAATCAAAAATACAATGGGCTATATTCTTACTTCATACCTATTAAAATGGTCATTATCAAAAAATTAAAAATAAATGTGAATAGAGAAAAAGAGGCCTCTGAGTACCCTATTCAGAAATGTAAATTGTCGGAGCCATTAGGAGATACAGCATGAGAAGTCTGTAAAAATTAAAAACAGAAGTACTATGTGATCCAGAAGTTCTACTTCTAAACATAATTTGGAATATTTAAGTTCCTCTGGAATTTAAACCAAGACATCAAAAAGATGTCTATATTCCTACATTTGTTGCGAAATTATTTGTAATAGCCAAAATGTAGAAGTGGCCTACATGTCCATTGATGGATGAATAGGTAAAGAAATTGGGAAATGCCCATACAACTCATATTTTTCAGCCTTAAAAAAGAAATCCTTTGTGGCAACTTTAATGAGCATAGAAAGCATAATGTGCTAAGTAAAAGAAGCCAGGCATAGAGCAGCAAGTGTCACTCAGTACCACTTAGATGAGGTGTCTAAAATAGTTAAATTAAACCAGAAAGAAGAGTGCTGATTGCCAGGGCCTGGTATGAAGAATAAACAGAAAATATCAAAGGATTCAAAGAATCAATTATTAAAGATAGATCAGCATAAGGCTTATAGTTAACAGTATTGTAATACTTACGATTGGCTGAGGGTTAATCTTATGTTAAAATCTATAAAACTGAGTGTTCAAGATGGCCCGAAACTTTTGAATAAAGATAGAAAGTGTTGTGTAAGATAGCCACATGTTGTAGTTTTAGATTTATTTATTTTATGTATATGAGTGTTTTTTGTGTACATGCATGTGCTTGGTACCCAAGACAATCAGAAGAGGGCAGCAGAGTCTCTGGAACTGGAGTTATAGATGGTTGTGAACCACCACGTAGGGTCTGGGAATGGAACCTATGTCCTCTGAACAAGCAACTGATCCATTTCTCCAGCCCCAGTAAAAATATTTATCAATTGGAGGCTTCTCTATGTCAAAAAATTCTATTAAAGACAAGCAACAGAATGGGGACTATTTAAGAACACAGAGAAAACAAAAAACTAACTAATGATTAATATTTCTAATATTTAAAAACCAGTCCCTGCAGTACCCCAGGGAAAAAGGAAAGAGCTCAATGTAAATGGGACAAACGATAGAAACAACTCATCCCAGCAGGAAAACTCCATCGTGTAAATCCATGATATGTTTAGTCCACTGGGTCAGGTCCATTTAGTTATAGCTCACTACAGTTCTGCCTAGCACATTGCAAACATTTTAAATGTAAAATACAGTATGAGGGGAAAGTGGGGTCAGGTCATCACCCCTCATGAAGCATATCAGGAGTATGCTCGGCCTGAGCATGCAAACTTTGACCAGAAGAAGAGCCAGTCAGGGCTGAGGGGAAAACTCAGTGAAGTGCATTATCTCCTGTTAACAGCATGAGGTCCTGAGTTTGATCCTCAACACTCACTAAAAGCCAGGGATGGTGGTGCACACTTGTAATCACAGCACTGAGGGGGCACACTCACTCTCTCTGCAGCCTTCCCAACCTAATCATCAAACCCCAGACTCCAGTGAGAGACTCTGTCTCAGAAAACAAGATGGACTGTGGATAACTCAACAGTTAAGAATGCTTATTGTTCTTTTTTAAAAAAAAAAAACTTTATTTATTTATTATTTTTTTATTTATTTGCCTTGGTATTTGCCTGGAACTGGAACTACAGACAGTTGTTAGCTGCCATGTGGGTGCTGGGAATCGAACCCAGGTCCTCTGGAAGAGCAGATGGTGCTCTTAACCGCTGAGCCATCTCTCCAGCCCCAAGAATGCTTATTGTTCTTGCAGAGGTCCTGGCTTTAGTTCCCAGTGCCCACAAGGCGGTTCCCAACCATCTGTGACTCCAGTGACACAGCATCTCACGTGTGCTCTTCTGAGCTCCGGCTCCTGCATGAACAGAGCACACATGCATATATTTAGGCATATACATAATAATATACACATAATAAAATAACAATTTTAGAAAAATAAAAGGTAGTTGGGTCCTGAGGAATGATACAAAACATTAACTTCTAGCCTCCACACATATGTTCATGTATATGGACATATGTGCACACACACACTCAGAAAAAAATCATAGGATCACTTAAGAATGTTCATTGTAACCAGTGTTATAAACTGGAAAGCTAATCAACCATTAAAAGCAATGATGCTCCCTCTCCTACCTCTCTTCCCCTCCCCCACCCATTTCCCCAATAAACTCAACATGGCCTCCTGAAAAAAAACAATGGTTAGCTATGTATTTGTGCTAACTACGCCATTATGAAGTATTTCTTGGCCCTGACAATGATGGAGTAGCTCTGTATCTAATGGAGAACCTTAAGTATGTTGGAATGAAAGAAATTATAGAGTCCCGTTTTTAAATGTACTGTTTAGGGGCTGGGAAGGTGGCTCTGAGGTTAAGAGCACTGGCTGATCTTGCAGAGGATCCAGGTGTAGTTCCCAGCATCCACATGGCAGCTCACAACCATGTGTAACTCCAGTTCCACGACATTAAATGTCCTCTTCTGGCCTCTGTAGGTGCTGTGTGCATGTGGTGCACAGACGTACAAGCAGGGAAAGCACCCATATACATAAAGCAGAAATATCTAATTTTTAAATGCAATCATGTATCATTGTATTTGCGTGCATAAAAGGTCTAAGGGGAATCTTCACTGGCTGGAGGTGATTGTGTTAGTGATGTGAACTGACCTTCAAGCTAAGGAAACAGAGAAATGAAAACTTCCATCTATTGTAGGACACTTAATTTTTTTTTTAATGATCCTGATTTATTTCTGGTATTTTAAAAAATTCATTTTTTTTTCTGATGAAAAACATATGGAGCATGAAAGTGCCAGGGGTGAGATGGCTATACAGTCTATAAATCAAGTTTGGAAGGCGTCTTGGACAGACACACCCTGCCCAGCCTCTTTCCCATCGGAGAATACTGTATAGAGCTGTTTGATGATGGCTCTGTGACTCCTGCAGGCGCCAGGTGCCACTGCTCTCCTGGATGCCCAGCAGCAGTCTCCATCACAGCCCCAAAACACCATAGCACTCAGGCTGGAGCCTCAAAAGGCACCCAGGAGAGAAGGGAGGAAGTCGCCCCCAACTCCTTAGAAGTTGCCGTCTTATTTAAACTCTTAATTGGTTGATTTCATCATTTCCAATTTATTATTTTAATTAAATTGGATCTTTGTAAAGGCTTTCACTTAAAGGGACCTTGGAGATCTTTCTTAGTTCAATCCTGGTATATTGCACATGAGGAGTGAACAGCCCAGGGAAAGACAGTTAATAACTACTGTTCAATTTAAGACTGTGAATGAGGCTCAGACTCATTAAGTTTCTTGGGTTTTATCAGAGCCAACTCCTGTTCCTGCTATACAGAACGATATTGCCAGGCCCCTGCCTGCCCAGCTCCAGAAAGATGAATGTGATCATTTGTAGTCATGAGAACCAGTTACCAGCCAAACCTTCAATTACTTTTTAAAACCAACTTCTGACCTTGGGGCTTCCACACAGGATGACCCCTCTTTCTTACATGTGCCTCTCTACACTTCCAAAGGCATCTCTTTCTCCAAAATCAGGCAAGTCTCAAATCCCTAGCCTAAATTAGATGCCTTCTCCCATCACTCTCCCATTCAACATCCTGTTTCCAAAAAGCCATAATCAACCATTTGACAGGAAAGGTGTTGTTCATTTATTTTGAGACTGCATTTAGCTATGTAGTCCTGGATAGCCTAGAATTAGTATGTAGACCAGGCTGGCCTCTGCTTCCTGAGTACTGGGATTATAGGTGTATGCCACCACATCTGGGCAGCACCATTTATCACCTACTGTGAAAAAGCACTGGGACCAGATAGAAAGGGCACATAAGTTTATACTAAATTGTACAGTTGTAAGTGAAGTGTTTATTTTATTATACAAACATTAGATTTAAGAAACCAGGCCCTTGGCTCTGGACAGGCAAAGACCAGGCAAAGTACCTGCAGCTACGGCTGCAGGCAGCTTGAAAACAGCAGTAACATTAGAGACAAACTCACCTCTGACTCAGACAGGTGGCAGGGGGCACCGATGCCATTTTCGTGGACTCTGATTAAAGTGCTTGGCCTGGGAAGGGTATGAGAAGTGACTTTGGGGTTCCAATCAAGAAGAAAGGAGTGATATTGAAAACAGTGAGGGGTGGGGGGTGGAGCAAGTAGAGTGTGGGTCAAGCCTTGATGAATGGGTAGAATTCAGAAGAGAAGAATCAGAAGCCAGAGGATGGTTGCCACCAAAATGCTGTAGCTTGGAAGTCAAGGAGCCAAAGAAATGGGAACCCTGTGTCCACCATAGCTAAACACCCCTAAAACAGTCTTCCAGAATTTCTTACAGTCTCATTTTTAGAAAACACTTCCTACATGAGGGAAGGGAAGCCCAAACAGCAAAACCAAAACTCTGACAATAAGCAGCCCCACTTTCTCCAGAGACGCCCGATTGAGCTCTGTCCAAAGCACTGCTCCATGATGAGAAAGCAGAGTCTCCACCAGGCAGCTTAGAGGGGTGTTATTCTTACCACTTATACCTAGTCCTCTGTCCCTTTATATTTCTAGATGCCATTGTCTGTCCACCCAACCGGCCCACCCTTTGGCCTAGCTTTCAGAATGACTGATCTATCCTGACCCAATGGCAGGGTGGTGGCCAGAGGGAAGTTAGAAACATAAGCTTTTCACCAGTGGAAGAGTTTCCAGAATACTCACTCATTTGGTAACTGCCAGGAGTGCCTACTGTATATACAGAGGACCAAAGCAAAAAGACAAAGAGCTGGATGAGAGTATAGGGCTCCATGACTCGCTGGTTGGTCCACCTGATAACAGAGAGAAGCAATTAAGGGATTTTCTCTAAAGAGCGCATAAATGTAACAGCATGCTTCTAGTTGGATGGGGCAGGAAAGACTGAAGGGAGGGGCTACTACTGTGAATACTGAAAGATCAGGAGGTTGGAAATGGGCTCCCAGGATGAGGGATAGCATCCAGAGACCCAAGAAATTCCTATTTAAACCAGTGGTTCTCAACCTTCCTAATGCTGTGACCCCTTAATACAGTTCCACATATCATAATTCCCTACCATAACATTACTTCATAGCTGTAATTTTGCTATTGTTATGAATCATAATGTAAATATCTGATATGCAGGATAGCTGACATACAACCCCAAAAGGACCCACAGGTTGAGAATGCTGCTCTAAACCTTGTTATAAGTGGCAAGAAAGTGACCATGGTCTGTCCCACATAAGCCCATGGAGACCAGTTCTAACCAAGCTGTTACCTAAATACAGTCCTTCTTGCAAAGCAAGCCTCCGGAGAGACTAGAGCACGATGTGGGCTCAGACTCAGCATGCCGCAATTCTGGACCACATTTGGCAGAATGAGGAAGACAGGAATGGGGGGTTACCAGGGAAAACATCAGTTCCCAGATTGTTGACTAAGGAAACACAGAGTTAGTGACTAGGAAAAAAATATGTATGGGAGAGAAAAAGATGTGTCCAATTTGGGACACCTTAATCTGGAGGTATGTATAAAATGGGCAGAGGAATGTTCTAGCAGGTGATGGAAAACACAGTACCACCCATCAGGAAGAAGGTTAGTTAGCACCAAAATATAACTTGGAAGTCATTTCTCCAGAGTGGCCCATGTGATGGTACAGGGAGGAAATAGTCACTCCAGAACTCATCACTGTGTATGGTATGCAGGGAACAGGACTGCCTTCCCATAATTCCATATCGTCTCCAGGGGAAAGAAGACCAAGGATTAGGTCAAAGGGGACCAAGGTCGGAAGTTTGAGGATTAAGAGAGATTCAGGGAGGGGCAGTTTAAGTCTTAACACCAGTGGTATTGTGCAGCAGAGATGGTACCTGGGGAAAGAGTCAGAGGGATCCAGCAGGAGGGCACTACTCTTGACCTTGTGGGTGCAAGGTCCCCCAAAGAAATGTCATTTAGGAAGCATGACAGCAAATACAAGGGAAGAGATTAAAGAGTTCCAGGTCCAAGACAAAATATGAGCTTCCTTTTCTTTTCAATAGGCTGGGGGCGGGGGTGTGAGTGGCTGAGAGAAGGTCAGAGATGGAGAGAAAGGGATACACAATAGAAGGTAACCCTGAAGGAGGCTGAGGTCGTGACCTGCTGAAGTTGGAATTTGAAGTCCTGAACTAGGTGGGAGAACCATTTGTGGAAAATCCTACAGAGGGACCCACCCCGAAACCTCAAGAATCGGCTCATGCAGCAGGAAGAAGTCTGAAGGGCAGAGGCTCAAACCTTAAAAGAGCCCAGAGTTAAAGGCTGCACAGGCAGCAACTACCAAAAGTGTTGTGGAGAAGCCAGACAAGCTGGAGAGGCTGGAAGCTGAGGCTGACGGAAGATAGCTACAGGGGTAAGGTTTGTCCTTCAGGACAGAATCCAATAATCAAGCTCACATCTATTAAGCTGCACATCGAATGTATGATTTCTCTGCTGATGCTGGCCTTCAACTTCCAAATATTTTAATTAAACCAACATGTAAATGTTGTAGATATCAGACAGCAACAAAGTTATTGAGGAATCAAGACAACTAGCCCCTTATCCTCACAGATCATTTCCTCTTTAGTTTCCAGGCCCAGCAACAGGCATTCCGATGACATCTCTCCATGATAAGGACCCTGGATTTCAAACCACTTTGGTTGTGTATCCTATGACAGGCCTTCTTCTTATCTCTGGGGCCCTTTTGAAACAAGCAGTTATCAGATCAACATTTAGCTTACTGGCCTTGGTTGAATAGGTAATTTCCACCCTGACTCATGGCTTTTAAGAATTCAAGCCAAAATTCCAGGCTGGCTTTTAACAATAAATACTGTGATGAGCATCTAACCAAGAGCTAACATTTTGCTTGGAGAAAACATTGTTTTCCCAAACAAATGTCTTTCAAATAAGAACAATTTCATTGTGTCCTTTCCCACAACAATGCTTCCCAGTGCCTAGGAAAAACCAGTATATTGTATAAGAAACTTCGTAGAGCTTTTACAATCCAGTTTTCTCTAGGGTCTTATTTTTGCTGTAAAAGCTGCCATCTTGCAGGAATCTATGTTTTCTCATGTTATGGTAGTTCTCCTGAGCCTTCTTCAGTCACTGTTTATAGGCTTATTTATTGGCATAGGTGGTGATATATTGTAGATTTAATAAAAATAGGCTGAAATATCAGAGGACAGAGCCACCCACAGAGCCAAGCCTCAGGCAGAAAAGGGTAGATCTTTCCTAGTAGATTCCTCAGCCACCTACAGAGCACAGAAAAGCTGAGCTCCTGCCTTCTCGCCTTCTCTTTCTGTGACCAGCCATCTCACTTCCTGGTTCAGCTTTCCTAGTGCTAGGGATTAAAGGTGTGGCCACCACTGCTTGGCTCTGTTTGGCCTTGAACTCACAGACATCCAGAGGATATCTGTCTCCCAAGTGCTGGCATTAAAAGGTGTGGGTCACCATTCCCTGACCTTCAGAGCCTGCACCACAAATCAATTAAATCAGAGTCTCTGGGGATGGGGTCCAAGCTTTAGTATATATTTATATTTACAACTCACCAGATATTGGCCAAGGGTAGATCAGTCTGACCTGGGTCTCACTGGACCCAGAGCTCTACAGATGACCAGCAAGCCTGGGCTGTACTCTCTCTGCATCCCCACAGTGCTGGGGTTACAGACATGCTCAGCTCTGCCCACTTTGTCATAAGAGTGCTGTGATCCAGCCTCAGGTCCTCAGGCTTACACAGTAAGTACTCTACACACTGGGCCATCTCTCCAGATCCCCCTTGTTGCGTTTGTCTGTCCCAATACATTGGACACAAGACGAAACAGAGCCCAGGTCTGTGGCCGCTAAGATGGCTGTCTGTGAGAGAAGTCACCGATGTCCAGAGAGCTCAAATCCAACGGGGTAAAGGTCACAACAGTGATGATAAAGAGCCTGACCTAGACTACTAGTTCCTGCGCTTTGCTCTAGGGTGGGTTGTGTTTTGTTATTGTTTTTCTTGTTGTTTTGAGGTTGGGGGGATTGTTTTGTTTTCTGTTTTTAAGTCTAGAGGCAGAACTGGGCATGGTGGTGCGTGCCTTTAATCCCAGGAGGATTTTTGTGAGTTCTGAGCCAGCCTGATCCCAGATTAGCCAGGGCTACATAATGAGACCCTGCAAGAGGGAGGGAAGAAGGGAGGGCGGGCAAAGAACCTACAGACAGCACACCTCTTTATTGCTGCACCTAGAATGGACCATGCTAGACACCCAGTGTCTTACAGTGAGTGAAAACCTTGTCTTAGGACCAGTGCTAAGTAAGAGAAATAAGGCTTGTGAGGGAGCCCCAGAATTCCTAATGTACAGCAGGAAACTTTGTCCACATCAGAGCTGAACTGGAAGCTGAAAGTTTATATGAAGAGCAGTTGCCAAAGATTTCTCAAGTCAGAGGAGAAAGTCAAGTCAAGAACAAAGAAGGTATAGGCAGGAAGGCATCCAGCATGGGATGAATTTTGAATTTTTACTAAGCAGGTTGCTATAAATGTGTGTGTGTGTGTGTGTGTGTGTGTGTGTGTGTGTTGTGTGCCCACATGTGTGGGCATGTTTACACCCAAGCACATGGCAACCTTTCCACAGAGATTTTAAAGTAACCACATAATTCTGTCAGCATCTAGACCGAGGGGCCCTCCACGCTGCCCTGAACTCTGCCCTGAATCCTCAGCACTGTGGCAGCGCCTCCTGCCCTGTGGTCACCAAGCTACACACAACTGTGCCTGGGTGGCCTGGAGTGCTGCCATGCCAAACAGCAGCACTAACCAGAGGTTTTGAGTTCTGTGAGGTCCTGTCACCAGCCTACAGTGGACAGACCAGTTCATGGGTGGCTCTGAGGCCTAGTGTAAGGGCCGCTAAAAGGGGCTTTGGGTCACATGCCCAACTTCTGTGGCTTGGGGCACACTGCTATACTTTAAACTCAGTTTCTTCACCTGAAAATAAGAATGGGAATCAGGAGGGCCGAGGGGAAATCTATGTGTGGGTTTACTTTATGAACCATTGAGTGCCACACAATGAGAAAGGGAAGAGTCCACAGGCTCGATTAATTTGACTTCCTGGTTACTGTTAGGACTTATCCAAATTCAAGATTGGAGGGGCAGAGAGATTAGCAGACCTTGCTGTGTGAAAAAGAGGGCTAGGAAGCTACAAAATTGGAAACAGTGTAGAGATGAGCAGGAGTGAGCTGCATTGTGGGGAAGCCCAGCAGTTCCCAAAGACAGAGCCCCAGCTGCTATGACCCAGGGGGCACCTTCAGGAAACTCCAGGATAAGGATTGGGCATTGAAGACCAGGGAAAGTGAAGCTGTCTACTGACTTAGCAGATAGAGGAGGGACTCTGTCCATGCCGTCGTGTAGTGTGAGAAAGAGGCCTGGATGGGCACTCTCAAGACAGAGATCTCAACTCTCTTGAAGCAATGGGATTGAATTTTACTCCAAATTGTAACCACCTTGGAAACGTTTATACCTCCACTTGCCCAGCCTGCACCCCAAATTAATTAAATCAGAGTCTCTGGGGATGGGGTCCAAGCTTTAGTGTGTATATATATATATATATATATATATACATATATATATGTATATATATATTTACAACTCACCAGATACTTGCAAAGGGTAGAGCAGTCTGACCTGCTTAAGGTCTGGTCGTGCATGACTCAGCAAAGGGTTAAGCTGCTGGAGACAGAAGGAGCCATTCAGAGCCAGGGTGGATGGACAATACCCGGTGATGATGAATTTGAGCCTTGCATGCATGGACACACCAAAGTAAACAGTCCTCAAGATCCTTCCCTTGAGGTAGAAGTACTGAATGAATACCCTGATGTGGAAGTCTGCAAATTTCTTTAGCTCCAAGGAATAACTTATTTTTTAAAAATAAGTTTATTTAATTATATTTAAAACAAAGAAATAGAAATGCCATCTCCATGTCCACTCCATTTCACTTCTTCTCCATGATGACCTGTAAGGACATTGCATGGAAATGTGGAAACTTAATGAAAATCTCACAAACTCTGAGGAACACAGCTATGAAAACCACCAAGGAAGAAAATGGAGTTTCCACAGAGATGAACACTGTATTCAGCCACTTATTGTTGAAATCTTGATTATTTGGGTGAATTGAAGAAATAGCCAGTCTCAAGTGGAGCAGAGCAGGATAAATGTCTGCAGCCCTGAGCTGCTTGTTAGCTGGGCATATAAGCAGTATCAGCTGGACTGTGGCTGACCCAATGCCTTAGAAACTAGACCCGGGTCAGTCTCTGCTGTTGATGTCACATAAAGATCTAAGAGCTGCCTTTCCAGCTCACTGTGTGCTGCAGAAAGAACACTCTGAGACCCTTTGCCTGAAAATCTGTGATTTCTATTCATAGGCTGTGTGTTCCTTTGAATTGAGCTACTTGGTGTGCGGAACAGGTTGTCCCAAGTCTCCTATTTATTTCATGAAATCTATTCGGTATTATAATACTCAGAGCCAGATATTTGGGAAAAGCTGAAATATCAGAAAGATCGAGAAACAAACCACAGCCAATTCTCACCCAGCCAACTCCTCAGGCCGAACAGGGTAGATTCTGTCTCCTGTAGACTAAAAGGGCTGAACTTCTGCCTTCTCCTGCCTTAGATGTCTTTCCCCACCCTGCTACTTCACTTCCTGGTTCAACTTTCCTAGTGCTAGGATTAAAGGTGTGTGTCATCACTGCCTGGCTCTGTTTGACCCTGAACTCACAGAGATCCAGAGGATCTCTGCCTCCCAAGTGCTGGGATTAAAGGCGTTGAGTCACCTGTAGTTTGTGGCTTGGCTCTGTCCTCTGATATTTCAGGCTATTCTTATTGAATATATCACTACATTCTCCTCAGTAGCATATTTTACACTATTATGCCTGTCACATGGCCTCTTCACCAAAGCCCCAGCTCATATGTGAGAAACAAAACCAACTGTGGGAGGAAGAAACCATAAGCAAAGACATAATAAGGCTGGTTCTTGGTTCTGCTCATAGCCTGCTATGTAGAGGCAAAGAAGTTGCTGGACATGTCACCCTCGTCTCCAAAATAAAACTCTGGTCAGGCATTTTATTCCATTTCTGTAAACCCAGCCCTCAGGAGACTGGGGCAGGAGAACTATGACCTGGGGTTACAAGTGCACATCACCATACCTGGCTGTCTTTTCCCTTCGATATGGGTTCTGAGGGGTTATAGTCAAGTCATATTCACCTCAGCCTCCCTCCCCACTGTCATCTTTAAGATATATTTTGCTAGAAGTGGGAAACATGGACTCCAAGTAGACTGTGACAAATTAGTGTTATAATCTCCAGGTAATAGTTTAAAAAAAATAGACCTGAAAATTCAGGAGATAAATTATATAAAATACTTAAAAATTCAAATCTCAAGGAAGGAAAAGAGAGGACAGACAAATAAAAAGCCGAGGAGATAAGAACACTAATAAAATAAGACTTACAGCTGACCAATAATTGTCATACATGCTGTCTAGCATCCACAGATAAAGAGCCATATCATCAGAACAGACTGAAAAGGAAAGCCCAATGTGCTGCCTACAAGAAGCCCACTCTAGATAAATGATACACACTTAAAGGGCAAACCGTGGTGGTGGTGCATGCCTTTAACCCTAGCACTCAGAGGCAGAGGCAGGTGGATCCCTGTAAGTTAAAGTCCACCCATCCTGGTCTATACAGTGACTTCCAAGCTATGGCTACATGGTTTAGACAATGTCTTGGGTGTGGGTTGGAAGGACAAACAAAGAAACAGAGTGTACTGAATGGAGAGACAGAAAAATCCACAGTGTACTTGAAGACCTTAGTATCCCCTCAAGGTATTTGATTTTTTTTTTCTGAATGGCTAAACCAACCTGTTCCAGTCCCTATGCAACCACAGTAGGAAACATGTTCTCTCTGAGGGCCCGGGAAGCAGTCACCAAGATAAGGCATGCCCTGGAGTGTATAGCAGACTTTAACAAATTTACTATAATTACAACCATATAAGTAGAATTTTCTCCAAACAATTGAATTTAAATGAAAATCAGCAACAGGAAGCTGGAAGCTTCTCAAGTATTTAGAGTTGAACAATACTTTAAAATCAAACAACAAACTTCTAAACGGTCAGTCCCTTAAGACAAGTCTTTCACAGGTAGATGAGATGGCTCAGTAGCCAAGCCTGACATCTAAATTCAATCCCCAGGTCTGAAATGGTGGAAGGAAACAAGGGATTCTCACAAATTGTTCTCTACCTACCTACCTACCTACCTACCTACCTTCACACACACACACACACACACACACACACACACACACACACACACGCTAAAATGAAAAATTTTAAGTAATAAGTACTGATGTATAATATAATGTGGATGACCCTTGAAAACATGGAAGAAGTCAATGATCAAAACCCACACAGTTGTTTATTTAAGAAAAGATACTGATACTTTTTTGAAGAATGATTAAGGTATCTTAAAATTATGCATTAATGTTAATTGTGGAGTTCTTTGAATTAAAACCAATGAGTTGTTCATTTAGTTTATGTGTATGTGTTTTGCCTGCATGTATGTCTGTGAACTGTACACTTTAAAATGAGGGAGAATGTTATAGTGTTTGAATTTTGTCTCAATAAAGCAAAATGGTGTTAGATGTGCTTGATGCTCTCCCAGAGGACCTGAGTTCAGTTCCCAGCACTTATATAGGCTCATAACCACCTATAACTCCAGGGGATCTGACAGATGAGAGTAACCACACACACACAGGTAGCATATATATTCTCTCTCTCTCTCTCTCTGTCTCTCTCTCTCTCTCTCTTCCTCCCTCCTTCCCTCCCTCCCTCTCTTTCTCTCTCTCCCCCCCCCTCTCTCACACACACACACACACTCTTCAGCCTGTATTTGTTACTTATTTTCTGTTGCTATGATTAAACACTGTGACCAGATACAGCTAAAAGAAGGGAGAGTTTATTTGAGCTTACAGTCCCATAGGGATGTGAGTCTGTTTATCATGGCAGGTAGAAACAGGAAGCTGAGACATCACATCTTCAACCATGAGGCAGAGAGCAAACTAAGAGCATGACAAGGCTTTGAGAAAGTCTAACCCCCCTCCACCCCAGTGGGGTGCTTCTTACAGCACGGCTTTGTCTCTTACACCTCCTGAAACAGCACTGCCAACTGGAACCAAGTGTTCAAGTATGTGAGCCTATGGGAGATTTTTTTCATTCATTCAAACCACCACATGCTTAAACAGAAGTAAAATAAATAGTTTACAAATAAAGCAAAACAAAATTGATAAGTCACAAAATGCTTAGATCAGAGATTGAAGAGACGATATCACCACAGGTTCTGCAGAGTTCATGGAGAGAAGTGGGATGATGGGAACTACTTTATGGCCATAGAGTCAAAACCTTGTCCATTTCTAGAACAAGATAAGCTACCAAGACTCACCCAATGAGATAGAGAGTGTGACTAGTCCTATATATGTTTTACATTTTTAACTCTAAAATTTAAAATCTTCCAGCACACATGTGGGCCATGTGGTTGCATTAACTAACCCTACTATGTCTATGGTAGGAAAAATCAGTGATGCCAATTCTCTGCCATATCACAGAAAACTCAAGAGAAAGGGATGCTTTCCAACTCATTTGATGGGTCCTCATTACCCTGACACCAAGACCAGACATGACACTATAAGAAACAGAAGACAGAACTAATCTTGTCAATATAGATATAAAAACTAGAAAGAAAAAATTCTTAAAATATTAGAAATAGATTGTATCAAAGATAAAAGGCCAATACATCTCAACTCAACAAGATTTATTCTGGGAATGCAAGGCTGGTTCAATGCTGAAAATTCTCTTCCTGGAGGAATTGCCAAAGATTGGTCTTTGGATACTAAGTTACAGTTAGTTATGTGTAAGAAAGGGAATGGATTTCTTTCACTGTTTCTAAAACAATCTACAAGCCAAGCATGGAAAGGATAGCTACTGCTAATGTAACATCTCTGAGAGAGAGTTTCTGAGAAAGTACATAGTAGCCGAACACAGATAATAAAGTCATATGTTCTGGCACAAAGAAATGAAAAGTATTTAAGTGGATACCTCACCCTGACTTGAACATTATCTAATGTATATGTGTATTGAAACATTACATACTATCCCATAAATATGTACAGTGTTTATGTGTCAGTTTCAAATTTCACTTACTTAGACTCAAGGAGATGGCTCAGAGGGGACTGGCTAACCAGCAGGAATATCTGAGTTCGAATCCCCAGAACCCACATGGAGAAAGGAGAGATCCAACTCTCACAAGTTGCCCTCTGACCTCCACTTATACACTGTGGCATACACTCATATGCACATGTGCTCACATATGCTAAATAAATAAATAAAGGTTTCCATTTTAATCTAGTTACTTGTATATCACTTGCCTAGCATGCACAAGGCCATGAATTCAATCTCCAGCCCGCAAAAATATTAATAGTAAGAGTTTAGTTACTGTAATTCACTATCTTAGCAGACTGATGAAGAAAAAAATATTTCAATAGATAAAAGAAACATTTTAAATATTCACCATCTGGGCTGAGAAGATGATTCTGTAGGTAAGTGCAATTGCTATGCAAATGTAAAGACATGAGCTCAAATCCTTAGCCCCATATAAAAGGCTGGGCATAGGCATGCACACACCTATGGATGGAGACAGGAGATGGCTAGAGCTTACTGGCTGCCAGCCTAGCTCTAGGTTCATTGAGAGGCTCTGTCTCAAGGTACAGAGAATGATAGAAAACACCAGATGTTCTCCCTTGGCCTCTTTCTGTACACGGGTACACTCGATAACCACACACACACCACACACACACACACACACACACACACACACACACACACAACTCAACAGTCTTTCCTGGTTAAAAGAAGAAGAAAAGTAAACTCTAAAAGGAATGGACTTCCTTCGATGTGGAAAGGACAGCTACTGCCGATGTAACATCTCTGGTCCATCAGGAGCAAACTTCGTATTGCTCCAGCTCACTCTGTATTGGAAGTTCTGGCAGAAAGAAAAAGAAACCAAAGGTAAATGGGCTGTAAGGGAAAGCATAAATCATGATTGTCTGTCGGGTAACAGAGAACGTATAGAGAACAGCACATGAGCAGGGCCCTGGAAGAAGGGCTGGAACGGATTTTACTACTTAATGGTAACCCAAGTGATTTTGGAGGAAACTGAGACTATACAATTGTAAAACACCGAATCCATATCTATGAAGGCCATTGTAACTCGTGAATCAACATAATGTAATGTTCCGGCCTTGCTGCTGCAGTCTCTAAGGAGGCACCTCAGATTGCTTCAGCCAAGCCAACTGGCGGGCTTGGTTTAATGAGATTGAGTAGCTGCAGAAAATAGCTGGAAGAGCTTAATCCAAGAACCCGTCGGTGTAACCTCTAGAGACCACTCTACTCTGCCTCCAGAGCTGGGTGGACAGCCCACTCGGTCTCCTTGCCAAGTGTGCTTCTTCCCTGCTCTGGGGCTGTAAAGGAGGTGCTGCCTCTGGCTGTTGGGCTCTCTGCCCTCCTGGATGTCTTGGGTCTTCCTGCTCTTCACTGGTGTTCTTGGTGTCCTCCGAGAGTGGTTGCCATCTTGAGGACACACAGTTCTCTGCCTCCCCTATGATGACACCATTCACCTCTTGGGGTTTTAAAAAAAACAGAGTTAGGCTCACAGGGTTTCCAAGAATCTTCTGTCCTGTAGTACCATGCTCAAGTGTGTCCCACTTAGCATATTTATTAGCTAGGATTTTGTAAGATTCCTGTGTTGGCATATTTTGCAGTCCATTCCCATTACTGAACCAATCAGTGTGTCATTGGGAAAGAATCAATCCTCTACTGTGAGCTTAAGAACTAGTTTAGAAATCAGAGTAGAGTTTAGATATTCAGTCTCTTATCCTGCCCCTACCTCAGATAAATGTATTTCCAATTTCTGCCAAGCTGGAGAGAGGCCATTTCAGCCATCTTCACTGTTCACAAGAAATGACTGGAGATCTTATATCAAAGGAAATCATTGATGCTTCAGTGGACCTAACCACTTCAAGGCTTTAGAGATGAATTAGACACAGATCCTAGAACGATTTTTATTTGACAACATTTCATAGTCTGTGAGAAACAGATCTGTCCACTTGCCTGTACACCCTCTTCATATTTTCTTATTTCAGTGTTAAACAGAGAGTGAGCTGTAGAGAAAGTCAGGCAGGGCTTTAGAGACGGCTCAGTGGGCAAAGCACCTGCCACACAAGCATAAGGACCTGAGGTCTGATCCCAAACCCACATTAAAAAGCTGGACATGGGGCTGGAGGAGATGGTTCAGCACTTAATAGCATGCACTGCTCTTACAGAAGTCTCAAGTTCTGGACACCCATGTGGAGTTGCTCACCACCACCTGTAACTCCAGATCCAGAGGGACCTGACACAACCCTGTCTTCTCTGGACACCAGCACTAACCACACAAGACACATTTTTTTAAAAAAATAATTTTTTAAAGCTGGATATGGTAATGAGTACGTCTATAATCCAAGCATTTCTACAGGGAGACAGGAGGCACAGACACAAGACTCCCAGGAAGTTCTTGGGCCAGCTAGCTCAGCATGCAGAGTGGTGAGCAACAGGACCCTGTTTCAGACAAGATGAGAGGCAAAGACCAGCAGCTAATCTCTCTCTGGGTCTGTCTGTCTGTGCATGCATGCATGAGCATACAAGAGCATGTCTCTCTTACACACACACACACACACACACACACACACACACACTGTTATTTAAAAACAAAAACAACCCTCCTGTTGAGCCTGGATGCCTAGTGCATGTGTTGGGATGTTTTGGAGTCTTTGAGACAAACAGGCTTCTCTCACAGGAGTGAATTCTTACACTGGTTCCTGTGAGAACAGGCTGTTCCAGATCAAGCTCCCATTCTTCCTAAGTCTTTCACACACACTTTCTCCTAGTGTTTTTCCATCATACTTTCAATATTGCCCAGGGACCCTTTGCAGACATCAACACAGTGCCATGTGACCTTTTCAGCCACCATATCATGAACTGGATGTGCCTTTTATCTTTATCTATCACCTAGTACCATGTACTTTATTGCAGCAACACCAAATGGACTGTGGCAGGAGACTGTAGGTAGAGTCCAAGCATTCTCATCTCTAGCAAGTTCCCAGGTGGCACTGATGCTGCTGGTCCAGGGATCAGGCCTTGGGAGCCATAGACCCTGCAGCTGTATCACCCATCACTTGTTGCTTACTATTCCAGCGGGGTTATATCCATTCTGAGCTCTGCCTTGCATCGTTTAGCCCAATCTGGAAGTGAAAATAAAATAAAATAAATAAATAAAATGGCTATACTCTTGGCCTTGAAGTGATAATTTATTAGTATCTTATGTCTTAGATTAATACTTGAATTTCATCTTCCAAATATGATTTTTCATTTTAATTTATATCCATTTGGTTCTAAAAAGCAAGGTTTCAAATTGTTGCTATGAAAGGACACACACAGAGAAAGAGAGAGAGAGAGAGAGAGAGAGAGAGAGAGAGAGAAATATCAGAAAGCAAAAGGTCTGGAAATCAACTAGAAATGTCCACAGGAAACAAGAACAGGTGCATGCTGGGGATTCTTAGGCTTGATGAGTATATTGCAGTGTTATTTTTATTATTGCCGAGGGCAGTGCACACTCCACAGCACATGTGTCGAGGTCAGAGGACAGCTTTATGGGGTCAGTTCTTTCCTTCCAGCTCTAAGTGGATTCTGAGAATTGAACCCACATCTCTAGGCTTTTGCCCACAGCATCTTTTAGCCACTTGGCCATCTTGTCGGCCTTGAAGGTTTAGTTCCCAAGTAGACAGATATAAACTCACTAGAGTAATGTTGCACAGACTTCTCCAGTAAGTCCCCAGGAGCCTCGGGGAATTAACATTTACCAGGTGAATAGGCATCAGCTCAGCGGTGTTCTACCACATCCACACATGAGCTTGAAGCCTTATGTGGTATCTTCCTGGTGTAATTTTAGTTCTCATGGGATTATTGTCAAAAACAAGGTCCCACCTGTGATGGTATGGGTGAGGGTGGCCCCAGATGCTCTGATATCTGACTGCTTAAGGAGTGTCACTATTTGGAGGGATGGGAAGGTGTGTCCCTGTTGGAGGAAGTATGTCACTGGGGGTGAGCTTTGGGTTTTCAAAAGCCCAAGTCAGTCCTAGGGTCTCTAGACCTAGAGCTCTGTCCGCCTGCGTACTGTACCACTATGCTCCGTGCCAAAATGACAGTGAACTAAACCTCTGAACCTACAAGCAAGCCCTAATTAAATGCTCTCCTTTATAAGAGTTGCTGTGGTCACGGTGTCTCTTCAGAGCAGTAAAACACTGATTAAGACACCACTTGGGTGGTTCAGGAGTGGGTAAGCCATTATGTTCAAACATAAGCTTCAACCATCTGTTTTAATAGACACTGATTTTTGTAATTAAAAAAGGTACCCAAATCACCAGTATTGAGTGGCCTCAAATTGCTTGGAATGAATATGAAACCAGTATAGTCATGTGTTCATAAGTGTACCCTAATTAAAAGATGTACTTGGAATGGGAGCACCGTGTGTGTGTGTGTGTGTGTGTGTGTGTGTGTGTGTGTGTGTTGCTATCTAGTGACCTGTGCTTTAAACTTTAGTTGACAACCTTGTGGACTAGTGTGAGGCCAACAAAGAGGTGATTGATGGTATTGTTAAATGGCCAGCACTTGACCTTGACCTCGAAGATGCTGACATCATTCAGCAGCATCTGCTCAGTGACTTTTGTTTGAAATACTAAGCAAGAAAGCCCTCCTGCCCTGAGAAGAGCCTGACTGACAATGAGGGGCTGTGTGAATGGCTGATAGGTCAAATCACAGACCTTGACCATGAACCAGAGAATTTATCTTTTAGACATAGAAATCAGGTGGCAGAGGACAGACAAGAGGAACTATTGGTGTTGGGAGACCTTGAGCAGCATGCAGACCTCTGCTCTGGTCAGATGTAAAGCCAGGAAGCCTGGATTTATGAGGTGACTGGGCAAGGGGGAGGGGAGCAGATTTCAGCACACAGTGGCAGAGGGCCTGGCCAGGGAGAAAGAAAAACAAGAGTCAAAGATGACTGCAGCAATTTGAATCTGTGTAATGGAATGGTGTTTTAAAGATGAGCACCAGGAAATGGACTAGCATCACCAGAGATAAGTTTCTACAAGACCTATTGTTGGAAAAAACCTTCCCAGAATCCCTTCTGTTTGGTGGGTGTGTTTGGCAAATAGACATCTCAGCCCAAAGGGCAGCGCTTGTCTTGAGCTAGATCTGAGAGTAGGGAAGACGTACCAGATGCCTAGGACGTGTTTGTGGTGGGAAAGGACTTCGGGATTTTGTGTATGTCCATCTTCATACAGTGTAGTCATGCTGGCTCCCAAGCCTGGACTTCCATTCTGAAGCCTCTCATGGTTCCCTAGTGTCCAGAGTCAGTCCTCAGTCTTTCTAGAGTCTTCTATTCCAATCTAATCTCCAGAGAGACTCACAGTGCACCCTAGATTCCTGCTCCAGCCACAGCAGCCCACCACTCCCCTATGCTGGCAAGCTTTATTTCAAATGGACTCAAGCAAGCATTATTTCCAAAGAAGAAACTACAGAATTCCCCTATCAGATTGTGAACAAGTCTGTGGTGCATTTTCTAGATTGATGATTGATGTGGGAGGGTCCAGATCACTGTGGGCAGTACTGCTCCTGAGCTGGTAGTCCTGGACACTATAAGAAAGCAGGCTGAGCAAGTCATGAAAAAACGAGCTAGTAAGCATCCCCCTCCATGGCCTCTACATCTTCTCCTGCCTCCAGGTTCCTACCCTGCTTGAGTTCCTGTCCTGACTTTTCTCCGTGATGGACTGTGATATGGAACTGTAAGCTGAAATAAACCCTTTCCTCCCAAATTGCTTTTGGTAGTGGTGTCTTATCATAGCAATGGAAATCCAAATAAAGACACTCTCCAGTGTGCTTCCAGCCATTGTGTCCCAAATATTCTTCCTCCTGCTCTGTCTGGAGAGTCAGTCCCTTGCTACAGATCCATGCTCAAATGCCAGCCTTTTCCAAGAGCCTCTGTGCTCATGGAAATAAGACCAGCCTCTGTTTGTGTTGTCTTGGTGCCTGGAGACTTAGGGCCCCCAAAGCCCCAGGCTTTGCCTTTACTGCTCCCTCTACTTCTTTGCCTGGCCTCTTTTCAGGCAAGCAGTGCATGGTTCCATTTCATGTATTGAGACTGGACAACACAGATATACTCTTTTAGGTCATTAAGGATTCAAAGAAAATGTGGAGTCAGAATCAATCAAATGTTCTCATATTTTAAAGAATGACAATTCCCCATGCTTAGCTACCGTTTAGCAATGAAATAAGAGCAAAGCCGTGGTGTTTCTTTGAGCCCTCACAACCTGTGATCGTGGAGAACCCGAGGGATGCAGCCTTCTTGCTCAGACTCTCTTATTTCTAATCCAAGTATGATTATTAGGTACATTGCAGACAGAGGGGTTTGAGTATGTCCCAGGGCAGAACACCAAAGTGAATGTGAATAGAGAGATTGTCAGATTTGTGTGTTTGTTTAACAAGGACCATCATTTGGATATTCTGGCACACTGAACCTGGTCTGCCTCAGGAGGTGTGTCTGACTTTTGTTTTGCTAACAGAATCTGTATTCATCTTTGCACGTGTCTACTGATTTATGCCTGAGGAATGGAGTATGGCTTAAACATTAGGGGATTGTGTGTGTGTGTGTGTGTGTGTGTGTGTGTGTGTGTGTGTGTGTGTGTGGCCAGATGGTGGATATCTTAATCACTCCAACTTACTTTTTGAAAGAGGATCTCACTGGACCCGGTGCTTACCAGGTCATCTAGATTGTCTGTCTAACAGGCTTTGGGAATCTGCTTGTCTCCTTTCAACCCAGCCCACAACTTGGGGTACCGCTGTGCTAGCTCTTATGTAGCTTCTGAGTATCTGGCAAACATTGTACCCACTAAGTCACTTCGCAAGTTCTAAACATTAAAATTCATAAGTAGGGGTAGCAAGATGTAACAAGACTTCGTGACAATCTGCAAAATTTTGCTTGACAATTGCAAAAGCGTAGGACTGAGCTTCAAGTTCATAAAGGAAAATATAGAAGAATGTAATAGAAATTAATTATACAGAAATGCAATTATAAAATAATAGATAAAAACAGTTTAATAAGAGGCAGTTTTCCTTTTGCTCTGCTTTTGTTATTGTTTTTCTTTTCTTTTTATTTTTTTTGTAGACATTCAAATGGGGGAGGGGAGCTTATCTTAGTTAATGTTTCTAATGCTGTGTGTGCATGTGTGTATGTTTGTGTGTGTGTGTGTTTGTATGTGTGTTTGTGTGTGTGTGCACGTGTGTGTGTGTATATGTGTGTATGTGTGTGTATGTTTACATGTGTGTATGTTTGTGTGTATATGTGTGTGCATGCGTGTATGTGTGTGTGCATGCGTGTATGTGTGTGCATGTGTGTATATGTGTGTGGTGTGTGTGTATATGTACACACACACACACTCAAAAACAAAACAAAAGAAAACAAAAAACCCTAGGAGCTAACCCAGTTTCATAGTACAGGCCTATAACCCCAGCACTGAAGAAGCTGAGGCAGAAGGATAACAATTTCTAAGCTAGCCTGAAGCGCATAGTGAGACTTTGTCTGAAAAAAAAATAAAAACAAAAAAAGAATGAGCAGGGATGACAGGACCTTGCATGCATAAGCTGTTTCTGTGGTGATCTCAGGGGTGCTACTAATACACAGACTTTGGGCCAAAAGTATACTCATTACCAGGAGGCTTCTAACCCAGAAATAAAACTCTCATTGAGTAAAGACTTCCCCACAGAAACAAAGGCTACCATCAGATAGATTCTTCCAGAGTTTAGTCTTCACCAAACCTACCTTTAGCAAGAACCTGAGCCACCTATACCTTTTCTGAGACCAGGCCAGGAGCCGTTTACCGGCACATGATGTGTGGCTGCAACTGCCCTCTCTATGCATGGCCAGGTGGGGCTCTGTCTGGAGCTTTGTCAGGAGCCAGCTGGGTCACATGGAATCATGACCATAGTTGATAGGTTCTTTTCAGTTAGTTACTCCTGCATGATGGATGGCTCATCTACACTTTCAGAGAGGATGTGGTGAGAACGGGAGTCAGTGGTCAAAAAGGCTCAGGATTCCCAGGTCTTATCTCCCGAGGCAGCTATTGTTGCTCCTCCCTGAGGAATATTCCAGATGCTTCTGAGATTCCAGGGAATTACCTCTTCCTCCATATTATTCGCAGCAATAAAAACTTATCCAGAAATGAATTCAGAGCTTTTGATGCTGTAAATGGGAGAAGCTGATGGGGTGAACTAAACACTGCCGAAGGATTTCTGTTTGTACCAGGGCCTGTGTGTTGGTTTTGAGCCTGAGAACATACACACACACACATACTACTAAGACCACATGAGAGTTTATTTAGGAGAGTTGCCAGGTGGGTACAGGAGTAGAGAAACAGGAGAAGGGGAGATACAGACCACTACATGGCACCTCTTTTTAAGAGAGAGGTGGGCACGGGTTTACATCAATGCTCAGGGGCGTGCCTCTGTACAAAGTGCGTCCTGCCGGAGCCATATTAGCTGTGATTTTAAGTATCTGCACTATACAGCAAAATGAATTTTAAGTGATAATGAAAGGACAAAATGGGGCCCTGGCATGGTGGCGGCGCTGACATGGTGGCGGCGCTGGCATGGTGGCGGCGCTGGCATGGTGGCACACACCTTTGATCCCACCACTGGCCTGGAGAGGCAGGAGGACCTCTGTGAGTTCAAGGCAAGTCTAGTCTAGCAAGTAGCAGGCCAGCTAGGGCTACATGGGAAGACCCTTGAAAAGAGAAAAATAAAAACCAAATGTCTTCCTTTTTTTGTCCCACATTAACCTATGCTAACAGGTGTGTGTCTGCTGTTCTTAATAGTTTTCTGTACATTTATATGTATTACATACATACATGTAAGTTTTATTGATAAGCATCCTCAATTAAATAGTATTATGCAGGTCCTCATTTTTGTTTTGATTTTTGTTTTATTTTCTGTTTGTTTCTCAAAACAAGGTTCTCTGTGTAGCCCTGGCCATCCTGGAACTTATTCTATACACCAGGCTGGCCTCAACCTCAGAGATCCTCCTGCCTCTGTGTCCCAAGTGCTGAGATTAAAGGTGTGTGCCAACACCACTCAGGTGTTTTATGAACATCGTTTTTAAAATCACTGGGCTGGAACATGGCTCAGTGAGCAAAGCATTTGCCACACATCATGATCCCCAGAACCTACATAAAAGTCAGATGTGGTAACACATATCTGTAACCTCAGTGTTCCTGTGGCAAGATGGAGGGTGGAGACATGAGATTTCCTAGATGCTTGTGAAGCAGATAGATGGTGATGAGATCTATTCAAGACAAAGTGGAAGGCTGGAATGACCAGGTTGTTCTCTGAGCTCTACAAATACACTATGCCACACACACACACACACAAGCACATGTGTGCACACACATACATTAACACATCATACATGAACACATTTTTAAGATAATAAATCATGGAATTCTTTTGTATACCCAGACACCTCTTGTTCACTTTGGGACATTGGAGCTTCCATTGTATGACTATCAGCATTATAATTTACCTAAGCAATTTTTTACAGATAAACTTTGAGGTGGTTCATTACTTAGGGAGCATCATCATTACAAATACTTTTGCATACTTCCAGAAATAGATTGCTAAGGCATTTTTCCAGAAGTAGACTTCTTTAGCCCAGGTACATTTGGGGTTTTAAGAGCGAGCTTAAATTGCCCTCTAGTGAGGCAGAGCTAAGTTAAATTCTCATCGGCCACACACTGTGTATTCGCTTACCTTGTCCCTGACAATATCGGTAATATTGAATGTTTTAATGTTAATCCAATATAGTAGGTCAAAAATAACTCAGAGTGGTTTGACTTTGTATTAGAAGCTGGCAGAACAGTTCATTTGCTTATGGCATACTTGAACTTGGTTCTCTGTGAATCTCCTATTTGTTATTCTTTTCCTGACTTTTTATTTTTTATTTTTTTTTCTTTTCCTCCTGAGTATTCTTACATTCAGCAAATATCTATGTGGGTAGCAGTGTGCTGTGCCCTGGAGCTGTGCTGTGACTAATCATCAGTGGTTTGGCTTTTTGAGAGCTAGTGGGAAACAAATGGATGGAGGCCTTGCTGGAAGCCTCTCTATCTCATAGAGCACATGAGGGAAGAAATGGGCTGGACTGGGCAGAAGACTTTCTAGAGGAAAGCAGCATAAGACATGAGTAAGATTTAGAAGTTGCTAGGGGGCGGTGATGCACACCTTTAACCCCAGCACTTGGGAAGGCAGAGGCAGGCAGAAGATCTCTGAATTCAAGGCCAGCCTGGTCTACAGAGTGAGTTCTAGGATGGCCAGGGCTACACAGGAAAAAAAAATGAGAGAGAGAGAGACAGAGAGAGGTGAGGAGGCCATTTCTGAGTGGAAGGATGCACAGCAGAGGAGATGTTGTAAGATGAGCTATTACCCAGATTAGCAACATGAAAATACTAGTGTCATTCGTTTGAATTTTTTTCAATAAAATGTTGAGGACAGAAACCAAAAGAAACCTTGTCTCTTCCGGGTAATGAGCTGCGTTTTCCTTTGTTTAAATTTTCTTATTTTTAGCTTGTTTTCACATTCTTCATGTGGGAGTTACCCATGAAGGCCAGAAGAGGGAGGTAGAGTTACATGTGGTTATGAGCCACCCAGCGTGAGGGGTAGGAACAAAACCCAGGTCTTCTGAAGAGCAGTAAGCAGGCTCTGGCTCTTTTAACTGCTGAGCCATCTCTACAACCCCAAATGAGGTGTCGGAGTTTTTTTGTTTGGTTGGTTTTGTTTTTTTTTCTAAAAATGTATTCATTTTTATTTTGTGTGTATGGGTGTTTTGCCTGCATGTATGTCTGTGCACCATGTGCAATACTGGTACCTGCAGAGGCCAGAAGCAGACATTGTGTCCTCTAGGACCGAAGATATAGAGGGTTGTGAGCCGCCATGTGAGTGCTGGGAATTGTACCCTGATCCTCTGCCAGACCAGCAGCCATCTGTCCAGCTCCCTCCCTACTGGCTTCAAATTCACCATGTAACCAAGGATGACTTTGAAATTCGGATCCTCTTGTCTCTACTCCAAGTGCTGGCATTCCAGGATGAGCACCCCACACCCAGCTTTATGCAGTGTGGGAGGTAGAACTTGGCGCTTCTTGCATGCCATGTAGGCAGTCTACCAAGTAAGTTGTCTGTCTCCTCAGCCTCTGAATAGATGTTGAAGATGCTCAAAATACTCTTCCATAGCTTCTGCCATTGGTTTTTGCTATTCCAGGCAGGCTGCAGTTGAGTGTGGGGAGATGTTAAGTAGAGAGGCTCTTCTGTCCCTTCATGATGCTTCTGGCTATAGAGACCTAGTCTCTGAGAAAACCAGCTACAGAAACACTGCTGAAAATGGCTTTAAGAAGAAATGAATCCTTAGACTAAGAATAAATAAAATCTTCCTTTTTGCAGAATGCAATAAGATAGGCCATGAGTGTGACCTTTGTTGGAACTGGGTGATAGATAATTAGATTGGGTGTTAGACGGTGTCTAGCTTTGTTTATAGCTATATTTTCCATAATGGAGTTTTAAAAGTTAAGTTGATTTATTCTGTAAAGTGAAGGCACAAAGAGATGGAGACCTGCTATGTTTGTGGTGTTTAAAATGGAGATGTCCTTTATTAAAACATCTGTGTTAATTTTTTAAAAAATACCTTTTTATTTATTCTTTGACAGTTCCATACATGTATCCTGAATCTTGATGATACCCTCTGCACACACATGCACAAGCACACACACATGTACACATGCATGCACACACACTTAAACACACAGCACATATATATGCATAAAAACCCAGAGAAGTCAAGAAAGAAATTTAAAAAGAACAAATATGACCAGGAAGACCAGGAAATCATGTGGCCCTCTTGGCTTTGTGACTGTTGGTAAGCATACCTACAGTCAGAATTATAAGAAAAATGCTATCCTGCCAGAAGAAAGGCAAACACTGTATCTGTCATAAAAGATCTATGTTCATCAATGAGGCTCAGCCTCAGTTGCGGGATATTTGATCACAGTGTAAACCCCTCCCTCAAAAGAGGCACCTATTGAATTCTGGGAACCAATGGAATCGTCACAATATTTGACTCATGCAAGGTTTATTGATGATTCATCAACCAGAGATGGAACCGATACTAATGGAAAGTGGCAGCCCATAGACTGGGGATGGGATGGCCAATACTGAGAAGGGAACCACCCAATCAGTGCAGCACTATTGGCTACAAGACAAACAATGAGGAAAGTATAAGGTGAATAAATCTTAGTGTGTGTGCAATGATGGTATCACTATACGGTCATTGGAATGGAAAACCACTAACTGGCAGATAAATGGCAAGGATATCTGGTCTGGCAAAACTTAGCAAAGACATCAAAGTTTCTGTAGGCCATACAGGCAAGACAGAAAAAATATCTGGAAATAATGAAATAGTGGAAAAATTGGCATCACGTTTAATTAAGACTAGAATATTAAAATTTACCAGGAAATAAATTTAGAATAAATTGGCAAGAATGATAGATTGCTCATTCAAAAAACCTGAAAGTTTATCCATAACACTAAAAAATAAAGGTAACTGGAAAACCAAATTAAACCAGGATAGCCTTATAAGAATAACCTCTATGAGGAATCCATAGCCAGGCCATTGTACACCTTTAATCCCAACACTTGGCAGGCAGAGGCAGGCACTGAAGAATTTCAATGATTTAAATGTAAAAGCCACATACAAAAGACAGACTAAAATCCAAAGTAAATGTCCTTTGTAATCTAAAAATAATACACTTTAACCTTATATTTATATATGGGGAATATAGATATTTATCTACAATACTCAGTATATTTAGTTTCAACATTTCAAAAAAATTATTTGAAAGACAATACTTTTTCTGTTACCAAAAATCATTCTGTCTTAGGAAAGAGATAGCCTGCCAGAAATCAAAACTCTCAGAATTAGGGTTAGGGCAGGGTTTTGCTTTTATATTTCCAGGAAAATAGAAGTATCCAACTAAGGAATCTGGTGACCACTGGACAAGTGAAACATCTGAAAAAAAAAAAAAAAAAAGGACTGATCATCAGGAAAAAATGTCCCAAGAAAAAGAGCAAATTGGACAAGTGGTATTTCCCACCTCCATCTGACTGGCCTGAAATCTCAGCTCAGAGCCCCATACTAGCACTAGAACCCATCTTGCCCAAGCTCTGCCCTTCCCCCTGGACAATAACCTGATGTCCTGCTCAAACAGTGGGGACCTTTGGTTTGGCTGTTCTGTTCCACCTATTCAGGATTGCCAGAAAGCTGACCAATACCAGCCAGAGACCAGCTTCAGACTACAAACCGCTCAGGACATTCAAATTGCTGAGTTCATCCGAGACTGACATTTTACAGAACTTTGAACTACATGTTAGGACAGCCAAATACCACCAAGATGGACACTGGAAAGCTTGGCAAAAATAGCTTCATTATTATAAATAGTTTTACTATGTTAGAGTTTAAAAAAAAAAACCTTTCTTTTTAATTTAAACAAAAGGGGGGTTATTACAAGATATTTGGTCACACTATGAACCCCAAAATCTCATTATTTACTGGAAAGCCTGTTTCTAGTTATGCTGTGGCTTATCTCTAGCACACACTTTTAAACCAAGAGCTTTCTATTTAAATATTGTAACAGGAGTAAAGAAAGTCAACCCTAGGTCAAGAAGTGGAGCAAGCAACCATCGACAGGAAAAATCCATAGAGAGTTAGAGGAAGTCAGGAGGACAAATAGAGAGATACACAGGAAGTAGAAGGGGGGGACATCCAACTGGAATTTTGTTTCTGATGGTGTTTGAGAAAGCTCTCTTTCTGAGACATCAGTGGAGGAAGTGCTTTTCTGCCTCTCTGAACTAGCAAGTTTTCACCCTAGTATCTGGCTCCTGAGTCTTTATTGGTAAAATCTAACGACTGAGACTGACTTACAAACAAGCCTCACTGTTGAGGAATGATGGACAATGAGTGGGGACAGAGACTGATCAGAGCTTTTGAGACCCCTATAAAATGAGGTGTCCCCCTGAGCCCGTTGCCTGCATCCTGGGAGAATGTAGGGCAATGTTAACATGCCTTCCTGTTTTACAAGAAAAGCCAGGACTCTCAATTTTTTATGTGAAATCTCCCAGTTCTTAAATTTAGGTTTCATTATATTAAAATAAAACAAACACACTACAAACACCAAACTAAGCCCATCCGTGAGTCAAAGTCAGCCCCTCGCCTCAGTAATGACACAATTACAGAAAGCAATTTTCCTACCTCATGCCTAACTCTCTCCTTGCTGTTTTTTCCCCTGTTTTATATCCTTTTCTCCCAGCCACTCCCACACATTCTTCATCCACCACCACCCCCAATCCACAAGGAAGGGAGTGGCTGAGATGAGGGAGTGATGGAGCCAGAGGTGGTGTGCTCAAAAACCCTATGCATACCCCAGGGCAGGTAGATGAGTGACTTGGATATTCAGATTGTTTTCTTGTACACACCCTGAGCTTACCAGAGAACTGTGATTTGCCTCCACAGCCTTGCGAAGTCGCTCTGGCCGCTCCATCATCAATGGAAACTGGGCAATTGATCGCCCAGGGAAGTATGAGGGTGGAGGGACCATGTTCACCTATAAACGACCAAATGAGATCTCCAGCACGGCTGGGGAGTCCTTTTTGGCTGAAGGTCCCACCAACGAGATCCTGGATGTCTACGTGAGTTTGGGTGTTTTGAGGGTGCCCTCTGGATTTGGGATTCTATCGCTTCCAAGGAACATGATCTGAACAAATATACAAGTCTTTGCTCAGGCTCCATAAAAACCATTTGCGTGAAGCCTGTTTGAGGGACCCCTTTCAAATGCTTGCTGTTGGTCTTTGACATTTACCCCGAATGTACAAGACTCACAGAAATCATAAAGTCTACCAGGTGCTTTATTACCCTCGGAGTTTATGGACCCAGTAAAACCAATTTTACTTGTTGAACCAAATCAGAGGCAAACAAATGCCCTGTTTCATGAGCCCTGGAGTTCTTCCAGATGCTGTTCTCTTAGTACTAATCTGGCGTGTTTTCTTTATGGCAAAAGAAAGAGAATGCCAAGTGCAAAGCCCACTCCAGGCCCAACCTTTTCAACTTCACTGAGGCAAATGGAGAAGGAACACTCCAGGTGACCCAGGATAAAATGATGAAGCTCTAGCAGCACTACAAATACCCTGCTTCACAACAGGCCCGTGATCACTTTCCTTGAAGCCAGAATATTAATATTAAATTGGGCAAGAGTTGCTTCTAATGGTCTTAAAAAATAAACCTACTAGTGGGCCCCGAGGAGCTCACTCTAACTATAAAATGCCCATCTTACAAATATAGAACCTATTTTCCAGCCTCAACACCCAGGTGAAAGATGGGTGTGGTGACACATGCCTGTAATCCCGGAACTGTGGAGGCAGACAGGCAGGTTGATGGGACACTGCCAGACAGCCTGGCCTGATAGTGAGCCCCAGGTCCCAGTCAGGCACCCTGTCTCAAATAGCATGGGGGTCAGCTCCTGAGTCATGATTTGCAAAGTTGACCTTTGACCTCCACATGCACATATACACATGTGCACACAGATATGAAGCTACTAAAATCCAATCTTCTGAAAAGATGACGAACTAAAGGATGTCAAGAAGCAAAATCTTAATAAACACACAAAGTTCCCAGAGCCTTGCTGGTCTCTAATACTTGCTGTGTTGAGTTTTAGAAATAGCATCCTCTGTGATTGCCTACCCAACTCCACAGTCCTGGTCTGTTCCTCTTGAGGGATAGTAGGCTAAAAGTTACAAAAGATGCCTTGTTTGAGTTAATTTGGGGTGGTTTTTGTGACTCATTCTCTCGGTTGGCTCTGGGTAAATCTGAATGGTATCGGAGGTGAAGGCTCCCCCAGTGAAAGCCTCCTGTGGGTGGTCTAGGAAAGGTGGCCAACAATAACCCCATAAACAGCATCAGGCATTCAGTGGCCGAATTCAGGATATTTCCTCACACAGAAAAGGCATGGGAGAGGGCAGAAGAGACAGAGTGTGTGTGAAGGGAACTAAGGGGGTTGAAGCAGACAGCAAGGACATGTAGTCACGTAGCTATGTCCCTCAGGGGTCCAGGGCTCAGCGCCATGTTTCTGCAATGCCAATGAGTTGGTCTTGGCTTGTGTGAGGAGCCAAGTGCCTCCCACATCTGCCTGCCTCTGAGTGAATGATGGAGACCTGTTTCACTAGCAGAGAGAGAAGGCAAGAGATATACAGGGCTCCAGTGCAGACGTGACTTGGAGGTACTTACAGGGTAACAAGACTTCAGAATCAATCCTCTCTCTCTTCCTGATGAAGAAATTAAAAGTAGGGATCTAGAGACTGACTCTGGGCTGCACAGCCACTTTACAGAACAGAAATATTGACGTGACAGTGACCCCTTGCTGGGCTCCCAGTTATATTGTAGATTTAGGGCCGACCCATCAACCTGCCCATCACCCTGACTCCACTGCAGCAGCTGTGAACACAGGAAGGGCTGGTGGACAGGGATTAGTTCTGTTGGCCTCCCTCGCTTATGGGACCTCTGCAGCCCATGCAGCTTCCTGCTGGCCATCCTACTTACTTTAATGTTTTTATTGGCTGCTTGTTTTTATCATTGTTTCCTCAAAAAATGTGACGAGGTAGGCTTACATTTTTATATGTAGGGTTTGGTTTTGTTCTTGTTGTTTGTTTTCATTTGTTTGGGAGTTTGTTTGCTTGTTTATCTAGGGTTTGGGGTTTCCACTCCATTTCATTATAGTTCTGGGGCTTTCTATGTGTGAAAGTGAGTGAGACCCAGGCAGCCTGCAAAGAGGAAGGACTGGGGACCGGGGCAGGCCTTCAGCCAGCCATACTGGCCTAGAGAATGTTAAAGGGCCTTTGATGTTCTAGGCTAGCCCTGCCCAGGACAGTTGGTCCTTGACTTGATATTTCTAGGCTAGCCCTGCCCAGAACAGCTGGTCCTTGACTTGATATTTCTAGGCTAGCCCTGCCCAGGACAGCTGGTCCTTGACTTGATATTTCTAGGCTAGCCCTGCCCAGGACAGCTGGTCCTTGACTTGATATTTCTAGGCTAGCCCTGCCCAGGACAGCTGGTCCTTGACTTGATATTTCTAGGCTAGCCCTGCCCAGGACATCTGGTCCTTGGCTTGACTCTGTGTCACCACCTAGTGCTCAAACAGGTTCCTCTACAGTATAGAGATCTTGGAACATTTTGAGGTCACAGATCCAAGTCCTGGCTGGGGATGGCTGCCAGCTGCAGGTTCTCCTACTGTAGACCCTATCCAACTTGACTTTATAAAACTTTAACTTTTATCTTGATCAAATCTTGACCATTCACTCACTTTTCTTCTGACTCATGAACACATGAAGTCTTTCATTTTTCAAAAGTGGCCCACAAGAAGACACTGGAAATAACTTCATCTAACATGCCACAGGTTTGTCATGGTAACTGGATGAGAGCTTGAGCATTTAACTACAGTACCTCTTAATGTTACTGAAATCCAGATTCAGCAGAAAATCGGAGTGTGTGGGGGTTATGGTAACTTTGACTATGTTCCACAGATGATACACCAGCAGCCCAACCCAGGAGTCCACTATGAGTATGTGATCATGGGAAACAATGCCATCAGTCCACAGGTGCCACTCCACAGGAGACCAGGTAAAGCCATAGCTTTGCACCAAGTATTCTGAGTCACTTTCTCTTAAAGAGCTTTCTCTCTTTCTCTCTCTCTCTCTCTCTCTCTCTCTCTCTCTCTCTCTCTCTCTCTCTCTCCCTCCCTCTCACTCTCCCTCTCCCTCTCCCTCTCTCTCTCTCTTTTATCCTCTGTGTCCTGAACAATGCAGAGAAACCACCTGCGGACACATATTTCAAGTTAGTGAACTTGGTATCAGAACATGCTTCAACACTGATAGGATATTTCACTCACTTGATCCTAAGCCAAAGTTAGACATACTGATCCTGCATCTGAGATGATTTGTTGGCTTCCTATTGGTGCTGTAGCAAATGACCTTCCAACCAGGATCTCAGAATAAGATGCAGACAGTTGTCTTACTGAGACCAAGACCCAGGTACTCTGGTCAGAATACATTTCTCTCCTATTTCAGCTTTTAGAAACCTCAGCTTCCATGGCCTCTGGCCCCTTTCTCCACTTCCAAAGCCAGCACAATGCATACTTTAAGTCTTACTCCCTCTTGGGCTTCGTTCACTGTACCATCTCTAACTCTCAGGCACCTATCTCTCTCCTTTATAAGGACCCCTAAGAATGGCCCAGGCTTTGGTACTCTGTGTCTCCTGCCCACCTAACACTGTTACAAAAGTAGCATCAGGGCTGTATACCTAGCAAGGGAAGGACCAGAGTTCAAACCTTCAGAACCAACTTAATTGCCGGATGAGCATGGAGACTCACCTGCAATTTTAGCACAGAGAGTCTCCCCAGGATGGCCAGATTGGCTTCAACAGTGAGCTCTGGATTCATTTGAGAGACCTTGGCTTGAATACAGTAGAGAACAATCAAAGAAGACTCTTGATTTTAACCTCAGGCCTCCACACTAACACTTATGCATTCACATACATGTAAACACATGTATATGCATATATACACACATACATGAAGATAAAAAGTAATAACATAAATTAAAGCAAAACAAAAAAAGCATCCGTCTTTAACCCCCTTTTCCTCCCAGAGAGACTCTCCATTAACAGTGTGATGAATTCTGCCCTGTCCTGTTCTATTCAAATACAATCGTGTCTGCAGATAATTTGAGCATTTGTCTACATATCAAATATCATTGTTTTTGATTAGTCAACCCAAATCCAACCTGAGCAAGACCCTTTTCTGAAGTCATCAGAAAATTCCCTCTCAGTCAATCCAGAGGCCATACACATGTGACAGGCATCTGTGTACACACACACACACACACACACACACACACACACACGCACGCACGCACGCACGCACGCACGCAGCAAGCAGAGGAAAGACTCTGGGATCATGGGTTAAAGCACCACCTGGACCACCCCCTCCCTCATCTCTTGGCACTGACTCCACTGAGGTGAGCCTCATGGAACCTTCCAGCTTGTGCTGGGGGCAAAGAATACAGAGAGCTGACCCCCAATCTCACTCTAGATGTGATCTGCTCCAAGAATATTGTGTAGCTCATGTCAGAGTCCTTGGTGCTCAGGAAATGCAAAGCCTCAGGCCCTGCCCGAGCTTTCGGACATCTCTATCTGAAAAGGCCTTCTTTACGTTTCCCTCCCTCTGACTGCATACAGGAACTCCACTCCATTCTTCCTGAGAGCCCAGGCTTGTACTGTGTGGTAAGGGAGAGTAGTCCCTTCCGAAACCAAGCAGCTTTTATCTGTTAAAATGAAAATAGGCAAGAAAACCTAAGAACACAGCTACTCTTTCAGACTTGATGAGGAAGTGAAACAAAGATATGCTATATCTCAAAACTGACCTGCCAAATCTGCACATTGTGTGTGTGTGTGTGTGTGCGCGCATGCGCATGCACACACCCAAGCCTATGCATTTTTGCCCACCAAACAACACATCAGTTACTGTACTTTCTTTACTCTATTTCCTAGTTATGGAAGTTATTTAATTTTTGGTGTCAGCACACATTGAAGTCTGTTGCTTGCTATTTCATAAAACATTTTAGTAACCATACTTCTTTTTAAATTTTTGATGATTTAGTTATAGCCTATGCACATTGTGTTTTGCCTGCATGTGTGTCTGTGTGAGGTCGTTGGGTCCCCTGGAACTGGAGCTAGAGATGGTTGTGAGCTGCCATGTGGGTGTTCAGAATTGAACCCAGGTCCTCTGGAAGAGTAGCCAGTGTTCTTAACAGCTGAATGATCTCTCCAGCCCCTAGTAACCATATTTCTATACACAGCCTTACGTAGGATGATGAGGATATGTGTGCAGCAAATATCTTAGAAGCTACATAAGTAGGTAGATCTGCTACTATGTATGTGTGTGTGTATTTAGAATCTGGAGCACTAATCCAAACTGCTCTCCAAAAGCTGGCATCTATTTGCAAGCTGATGCTGAGTGAAAAGCTTCCAGCAGGATATTTAGGGACTTGAGCTTCCAAACTCTATAATCTTTAGTGTGAGGTAAAAAAGGAGAGAGAGAGTTGAGGGTCTCCTCTAGGAAAAATCCTAAGTGAGAGTTCCATTATAAATAAAGTTGAGAGGTTTTTGGCTGTTTGTATGTTTGTGAGGGAGGGACTGTCTCCCATGGCCTTTGATATTTTCTTAATGATTGTTTTACATATGTTTATATGTATGAGTGTTTTGTTGTGTGTCACATGTGTATGTAGTGCCCCAGGAGGCTAGAAGAGGGTGTTGGATTTTCTGGAACTGGAGTTATAGACAGTTGAGAGCCACCATGTGAGTGCTGGGAATTGAACCTGAGTTCTCTATAGGAGCAGTAAGTACTTTTGACCACTGAGTCACCTCTCCTTCTTACTTTTAATAATGTTTTAATTATGAGAGAAACATTCTGTGATTCCAAATGAACTTGCCCAGTGGCAAAGCCATCTCCTTTCTCAACTCAATATCCAAAGGACTATCTGTGTTTGTGACACCTTCCCTAGGAGAACCTTTTAATGGGCAGTTGGAAACAACAGATAGAAGCCTGGAGGACAGAGAAGAGAGGGAGAGGGGCCAGGAGAAGGAAGACTCACGTGCCAAGACCCCTGAGGTACTGACATCAGAATCTTCGCACACACAAACCTTCCCCATCAGGCATCCTGAAAAATTTCCTTCCCACCGACCAGACAACTTGGTACCATCAGCACCACAGTCCCCCAGGCGAAGCCGGGACCACAATTGGAAGCAACTTGGGACAACAGAATGTTCTACCACCTGTGGGAAAGGTAAGCCTGTGTAGAAAGCCCAAGCAAGGAAGATAGGGGAGGGCCTAGCCTATGAGGCAGCCCCCTCATCTCATAAGCCACCTGCAAGATGGCTTGCTCGTGTGCATATTGTGTTAGAGGTTCCAATGATAACCTATAGGCTCATCTCCAGTAGTGGGACTTAAAGATTCAGAAAAATCTGTGCTCACAGCCCTGTTTATCAAAGCAAAAGAACATAGATTCGAGTAAGTGAGTGGGCACATAGGTCAACTCCAAATGAAACCAGCTTTCAGGTGCCCCCTTCCAGCAGAGCCACCCAGAATCCTCCAGCAATGACATGTGACAGTTCCTGTCGAATACTGCCAACCAAAGATGCTCACTCAAGCTTTTGTGTTTACATAAGCATTCATAGGCCTCACTCTAGCACCCAGAGGTCACACTGACACAGAAAACCAGGGCATCAAACACACAGAAACACATACTGTCATACCAGACCCTTCATGGCTCAGGGTATTAAGCATATAAAACACTTGGGCAATAAAGGTGATGCCCCACCCCCACCCCGGGGCTTCCTCCTAGATCCCCAGATCAGGCACAAACCACATCAAACATCTGTTTTCACAGAGAGACCCTTCATTAAATTAGGAAGACATTAAAGTGGCTGCTTTCTGACTCAGAAAAACAGCAGCAAATGACCTTGTAGGTATAATTTTTAAGAAGAGAAAAGAGGAGGTCTGTGTTAGGATGGGCTAAGATGCAGTGGGATGTTTTGACTGGGCATATTAATTTGGTGAGTCAAAAAGAAGTTTTTGATTGCTGGACTTCCATGGTTAGATAGCTGGACCTTGGTGGTCAGCCTTGGGAGGAGGAAGTGACCAAATAAGGGGATAGACTATGGTGACTGGCTCTAGGATGTAATTCAATGGTTTTTAGCCAGGCAGAGGGAATGAGAGCAGGGCTAGTGGCCCTTTGGGCAGAGTGTTACCATGCTCCAAGGTTGTGTCCCAGAAGCTAGTCATGGGCCTGCCAAATTGAGCCTGCCTGTGCTTATGCTCTTAACAATCAGAGTGTACACCCTCATACTCTGGAATCTAAAAGTTGATAAATCAAATTTATAAATGACTGATGGGAATGCTATTCTTAGAGATTTCAAGGGAAACAGGATATTTGGGGAGGGGGGGTTGGGTTTCACTCATTGGCTTCATCTTCACCTACTCCTTTCATATTCTCCTGATTAAAAAAATAAATTCCAGGTTCATCTCGTGCCTAATCCAGTCTGCTAGGACCACCAGAGAAAAATCCCTAGCCTAACAAGGTCACGTTTACTGATGGTTGCAAGTAGGGAGCCACATGTGGAGGAAGCCTGTGGCCTCTCTCCAAGCAAAAGGAAGATAGACGAATAGTTGAGGAGAAAGGTGGAGTTTCAGTGAAATTTTTTAAAATGGTGCTTTGATAGGCTCAATGTCAAACATAGCTGTAGTTTTATATGAAGGGTGACGTTTGTGAAGGGGTCCATATCATGTCTAGATTGTAACACGGATCCAGGATCCTTCCCTTGACAACTCCATAGTCAGAATAGATGAGCAAAGTGCTATCTGGAAATCCCTATGTGACTGTCTGGTTCCTGGGGCTGGAAACTGACTCTTGACTCTTTTGAGGTGACTTGAGATCTTCTTTGCAAGGAAACATCAATGTACTAGGTAGTTAGTTAGAATCTTCTCTCTATCTAGGATGAGGACATGTTATTCTGTGGATACCCTGAAACAGTTGTTGGTGGGGGCGGTGATACTATAGATACAAAGGCTTTGTGCTCCCTCCCAGACTTTTCTAAAACCTGGAAGGCTGTGATTCACCGTGGACAGTAATTTGGTGAATAGTTTGTCTGTTTGATTTTTCTCTTTAAGAGACTTGTATCTGGGTTGGGAAGATGGTTCTGTAGTTCAAGACCTGAGTTCAAATTCCAAAAAGCCAAGTAAAGTTGAACATGTAGCATGAGAATAATCAGTCTCAGCACCCCTACAGAGAGATGGGAGGCAGAGACAGGAAAACCTCAGAAGCTCCCAGACTAGCTAGCCTGGCCTACACAACAGATAACAACAAAGGAAACTGTCTGGAACAAGGTAAAAAAGAGGACCAGTACTCCAGATATCCCCTGACATCATACATGTGAGTGTACACACACACACACACACACACACACACACACACACACACACACACACACGAGAGAGAGAGAGAGAGAGAGAGAGAGAGAGAGAGAGAGAGAGAGAGAGAGAGAGAGAATTTTCCAAGCTTGATAATTAGCATGCACACACATGCACACATGCACAGTATTGGATCTGAGAGTGTGAACTTTGCAAGTTTAATAATTAGCAAAAACACACACATAAAGACATATAAACACATAAATACTACATAGACACAATCAAAAACAAGTGCCTCTGGCAGCTTATTCTGTCTTTTTTATAAGAGTACTGGCCTAATGGCATTTGGGACTAGAATTTAGATCTTTGATTCTTGTGTGTGCACAAGGGTTAGGGTAGGGGCTGGAGTTCTTTATGCTCAAAGTCTTGATGATTCCACCTGGTAACTGGAGAATTAATTTATGAACTCTATTGCACCCATTTTGGTGTGCTCGGACTCCCTGAACAGAGAATCTGGCCTGAAGATTGGTTGAACTGGCTTCTATTGTAAGTTTGTGAGGGGAATTAGATTCCTGGAAACTGTGCCTTGGCAGAGTCAGATTGCTAGGGATAATTCTGCTAAAAGGTCAAAATCATTTAATAAGATTTTTATCCAAGGCATTCTAGAGATAAGCAGGGAATCTCAGCATTGACAAAAGAAACTTGATATCCAAATGGACTATTTTCCAACTCTTCTGCCACTTATGAATTGGTGTGGTGCCCAGATAGTTCAAATGAAAACTGCTGCTGTATGATTTGCAATCCAGAGTGCCATGTATAGAAGGTTCTTTCTATCCCTGTCTAGGGACAATGCGTTACTGATTTGTGGGTGTGGTGACGCAAGAGCAGAAGTATGTAACCCCTTCCACGGTTCCCTGGGTGGATGCTACTGGCTCATCCAAGTGTTCATTCTACAGGCTCTTCTCTGTTCTGTAGTAGACATGATGTAGAGAAACATCCTGTGGCTGGGGCTGCAAGTGGCCAAAGGTAGCTATGAATGTAACTCAAGGCAAAAGTTGTAAATTTATTTAAAACAAAAAAAATGTTTTGATGTTGATTGTGAGGCTCTTGAGCAGAAACTTTGTAGATGGCAATAAGGTGGCATAACAGCAGATAGTTGGAAATGCTTGCTGGAGGAGCAAAGCGGGTAAGACGGTCACCAGCCTTCGGTGTTTGTCACATGGGACATGAAGATAAAATGCATCTCCGCTCATGCTTTATTTTCAAAGCATCTCTTCAGTATATCTCTGGCTTCAGAGCCACAGGAGAGACACACCTGGAACCCCGTGATCCTATAAGAGTGATGGCAGCAGACATACAGGACATGGGTGGTGCAGTGCAGATCTACAAAGCATGTGGCTAAACTCCATTCTCAACACCAGTGACAAGTGGCACTATGTACTCCTCTGCTACAAAACCCAAGTCCTTACCCTTGAGAGATCATCTGTCCCTCACAAACTCCCTCCAGGACACCTCCCATTCTCCCTGGTGAAGCTGACCACACCCATATTTCTCACCTGTACATCTACCATTTCAACAGCATCCTAACACCCAAGACTTCATTCTACAAGAAGGTACCCAAGAGTGGCCTTGGATCACTGTGGCTATCATCCATGGTGCCCAGACCTCTGCCCATCTCCTGGCTTGGCTCCCTTAGTTCTTGTATTTCCAAGTCTGGAGTTATTCGATTCTTTTCTCGATCCTTCTCTTGTCAAACTTGCATTAGTGTGTCCGACAGACCTCATCCACTTTCAGTACATCATGCTTCTATTTTGACCAATAGAAGCATACAAGCCTAGACAACCAATCTCAGGTTCACCTTGCTCTCTGAAGCCCAGCCAGCACCCACTCTGGCTTGTTAGCAATCCGAGGAATCACTGCATCTCTGTCTTGGACAATAGGACTCAGGTGAGATGCCAAATGACAGAATCCTTTTCTGCAGATACTCAAGCTAACCCAAAGAAAGAAACCATTGCATTCACCAGAAGCAAGAGTTATAAAGCCGATATTCTCTCAGCATCAGAGAGACAAAGAGCCTCTAGTTTCATTTAATTGGTATCTTTCCATGGAGCTGGACCAGGGACAATGGGCAATGCATGTAAAAGCGGTCAAATGGGTGGGAAGGCAAGCTGTGGCCATCTGCCAGACAACCCCAAGCAAGACCCATCTTTCCAGGCACAGAGCATTCCTACTGTATCCTGTATCATTTGAACTAAATGTATTAGGTTTCCCCTCTGTGTGTGCCAAGCAGTTGGCTTACTCATGCTTTTCAATCCATGGGGCTGTAAGTGGAAAAGTTATAGCCACACAGTATGGAGGGAAAGGCACCGGCTAGCTAAAAGCCTAATCTCCTAAAAGCTGAGTCTCAAATACACAGGCTGCAGACTGAGTCTTATTCACCTTTGTGACTCGGCACAATGTGCCTAATGTGGGCTGAATTTAATTTAAAAATATCTCCTAGGGCTAGAGAGATAGCTCAGCAGTTAAGAACACTGACCGCTCTTCCTAAGGATCCAGGTTCAATTTTTGGCATCCACATGGCTGCTGACAACTGTCTGTAACTCCAGTTCCAGGGGATCTGACAGTCTTCTGATTTCTGTGGTCACTGCACAAATGTGGTGCAGAGTCATGCATGTAGCCAAAATAGCCATACATATAAAAGTAAATTAAAATTTTTAAATAAAATACATCCTATGCAATGAATGTAAGCACACGGCTGCTGGGCAAACTTTAACACCAAAAAAGGTTTTGTTTGCTATTAATTTTATGATCACAGCTTCTTTTAACTCAGCTGATCCTTGGACTTAGTTGGAACATTTTAAGTGATCTTGAATTATAGCTATATGTACATCTTTACTACCACAGAAATTTCAACAAATGATTGTCTCAGATTCAAAGCTCTCTTACAAAATGTTATGTTTCTCATACAAGCTACTCTCTGGGTCAGGGTGTCACACACAAGCTTGAAGGAGCCCTGTGTCACATCCATGACGGACGACATTGAGACACTTATGTTAAAAGTTTATGGCTGAGTCCTCAGCGGTCACTCACCCTTCCTCTCTTGAACAGGCGTATGCCTGTGCATCCTCTGCCGTTCGCTTCTCTGGCTAAGACAGAGAGTAGCATTTGCTAGTGGGTGTAAACCTAAGTGTCTAGAAAGCAGCTTGCTCCGTCATTTTAGAGGTGACGCGGAACAGTAGTGAGTTGCCCTGGAATCTAACACCTCTTAGCCATTGGTTTTTAACTGGATGTATAATAGCAGGGCTGGATTCCTGTAGGGAGCAGGTGATACTATGGGTGGGGTGGAGAAGGGAGTGGAAGTCATCAGAATTCACTGTCAAAAAACAAATTTAATAAAAGATTTTAAAAGTCACTGTAAAAGAAAAAAGTTAGACCTCGTGGCACAATTAAAACTGTACTGAGTTAAGACATCTTAAAAAAATGTCTGGCCAGTTAGAAGCACTGATAAGCATAGCTTTTAAATGAATTAGAGCTGAATGGTAGCCTAGTTTGTAGGGCCACCAGTTACTCCCATTCCATAACCGCACCAGTAATACTTGACTTCTGCCAGCAGGTGGCAGAAGAGGTGAGCAAAACTGAATTGAGCCGCAGAAATTATCCATGACTGGCTTTTTATAGAAAATACTTTGTCCTTATTAAGGCAATGAAACTAGTCTGTGTATTCAAAACAAAAACATAAAGCAGTTACTAGTTTTCCAAAAATGTACTAAAAGCTTTGACCTCTGGAAGGCACTGGGGATACAGAGGTGACTCAGGGCTGTTCTGTCCTGAGAAGCAAGCCCCTGGGTCAGGAAATTGTTAGAGGATCGTGTGAAATGTGTCACAATGCAGTAAGACAGCTGCTCTTCTGCAGTTCTTGAATATCCTTTGCTTCAACCTCTAGTATGCATTTGCCCCTGGCTAGCAAGTAAGTTTGTTCCACATTAGTCCAGTAGACAGGCTCCTCCCCAACACACATGCACAAATACACCCAAACCTGGCCATTTCTCTATTCACAGCCAGACCCTCCAGAGCATTTGCTCTGTGACACCTCTGGAAAATCTTGGAGAAGTTTCTGTTTGTACTATTCTATGCTCACTCTACTGACTAGTGAGCTCTTCCACTGTCTCTGAGGGTGCATGCGTGTACATGCATGTAAATATACATGTGTTCATGGATGAACAGGTGCATTTGTGTGTAAATATCAGATTGTCATCCTTCAGGAGGGTCATCCACCTTGTTTATGAGAGAGGACCTCTTGTACACTGGTTAGGCTAGGTGGCTGGCCAGCCAGCTCCAGAAATCCACCTGTCTCTACCTTCCCAACTCTGGAATTCTAAGTCTGTGCCACTATGCCAGGCTTTTTGACAGACGCCGGGGATTTTATGTGGGCCCTTGTACAAGGGTTTAACTGACTAAGCCATTTTCCCAACCACATCTCATATAATTTTGAACAACTATAAAAATTTATCTTTATACAAATAGATTGTAAGCTCACTGGGAACAAGAACTCTGTGTGTGTGTGTGTGTGTGTGTGTGTGTGTGTGTGTATGTGTGTGTGTCCTTTGCACACCCAGAGCCCCCAACAGGGCCATATGGGTATAGCTGTATCAATAAACAAGATGAAGGAATATGGGACTTGGACTAACTCCTTTACCCTCCCTTCTCCAGCACAAATGCCTGTGCATCTTTACCATGGCCCAGCATCCCAGGGTGTGGGCTGACCTTCAGACATCTCCCTTGTCATTACAGGATCTCAGTACCCGATCTTCCGCTGTGTGCACAGAAACACACACGAGGAGGTTCCCGAGAGCTACTGTGACTCCAGCATGAAGCCAACCCCTGAGGAGGAGCCCTGCAACCTCTTTCCTTGCCCAGCCTTGTAAGCGACCTCTTCTAAGTCACCTTTTCTCTGGTCACTTCTGGTTGATGGCCACAAAATCTTAGTAGCAGATAGAGTTGAGTTTTTAGCCCCATATAAATTTGGTGTATAAATACTGACTGGAATGGTGTCCAGGATACAGACGGCTTAGCAAACCTGCCTGTGTTTCTGGAAGAACAAGTGGTCTGGAGCAAGTCATCAAGCTTAGCCAGGAATCCCATCCTGGAAAACAAGGGAGATCATAGGAATGAGAACCCAGTGAGACAGCTCGTGGGTAAGCTGTGTTTACAGACAGATGGTGCCAAGTTAACCTGGAGAAGTCAGGAAGAATGTCCAGGAGAGATTGGTGACAAGTTAGGTGACAAATGAGACAGTCTCAGATGGATTGGGACAGCTCCCAGAAGATCGAAGCATAATCACTGGAGAAAGAAAAAAAAAACAAACAAACAGAAGTTTTTTTCCAAATATGTGCTGAGCACCTGATTGTGTCTCATTCAGTAATTGTCAAGATTAGAACATGGAAATACTGGGCAGCAGAGAATGCCTCGGGGACATGGTTTAGCTCCCAAGAGGGTTAGTAGTATTAAAAAAAGGTAAGCCAATTTGGGGCATGGGCCATTGTGGGGTTCTGCTTTGATCAGTAGATAGAAATCATCTCTACCATCTCACTCTTTCTATAAGTGTGTATAGGATCTGGGCAATCTAGTCATGGTAAATAGCAGGTCCTACAGACTCCCTTACAGTCACATGACCTATAGGCACTGCTCTGGGGAGAGAGCCCCAAGTGATTGTGCTGTGTATTGCTGTTAACCAACTTTCTCCCCTCCCCAAATTTATTCCTTGAGCCAGCTGGGACATCGGAGAATGGTCTGAGTGCAGCAAAACCTGTGGCCTGGGTATGCAGCACCGCCAGGTCCTGTGCCGCCAAGTGTATGCCAACCGCAGCCTGACAGTACAGCCTTCCCGCTGCCAGCACCTGGAGAAGCCTGAGACCACCAGCACCTGCCAGCTCAAGATCTGCAGCGAGTGGCAAGTTCGAACCGACTGGACCTCGGTACAGGCTCTTCCTCTCCCTCCAATGTTTACCCGAACTCTCCCACCTGCCCCTGCTAGGACCTGTGATGGGTAGGGTGGGAATGTTTGCTGGGCAGCCTGATTGCAAACACATTTTATACCAGCAGCTCAGTAGCATTCAGGCTAGCGTGCATGGTCTAGATCCAGTCTCATGAGTGAGCTATGAGTCCTGCACCTGCAGACTTCACCCACCCTGTGTCTCCCATATATGAAGAAAAGGTTGGCAACTATTAGTAAAGCCAGCACCTTTTTGGGTTGTGCATCTATCCTGGAGATGGAAAGGCTGAGGCCCTGAGCAGGCCAATTAACAAGATGCTATCCAAGAAGGTTCTTAGAGGAACAGACCATGGAGTTTTCCTTTGATCATCCCCGCCCATCCCCACCCCCGCCAGGAAATTACAGGCATTGTAGGGGACCCAACAACAGTGTCCTTCTCACATCATCTGTTGAGGGTCAGGTGACAAAGAATGAGGACATGACATCAACACCTGCTGTGTTTTAGTGCTCGGTACCCTGTGGTGTGGGACAGCGGACCCGAGATGTGAAGTGTGTGAGCAACATCGGGGATGTGGTGGATGACGAGGAGTGTAACATGAAGCTCCGACCAAATGACATTGAGAACTGTGACATGGGGCCCTGTGCCAAGAGCTGGTTCCTTACAGAATGGAGTGAAAGGGTGAGTGTACCCTGTGTCCCAGAGCCACCCAGACACACTGGTAGCTCAGAATCCCTGAGCTGATTCCTTCCCCAGGGAGACCTTGATAATGTCTAACTTGTCCCCATAAGATTTCATTGGCAAACCAGAGTTCACCCTGGGAAGCTCGAGTGTGTTAGACTTTCTAATAGAGCACCAAGGGATGTAAGTGTGGGAGAATGGCAGGGACATGAGAAGTGACAGCAGGGAAAGATTATACAATTAATCATCTCACAGTGGACTCCCCACCTCTGCTGATGAGAATTTTCCCTTCTCTCTAGCAAGCCTATCATTGGAGGGATGGATTCCTGGAGCTCAGTGAACAGCCAGTGTGGGTGACTGGTGAGCTTCAGGACAGGGAGAGATCCAGACTCAAAAACAAGGCAGAATGCAACTGAGGAAGATACTCAGCATGAAATTCTGGTTCCCACCTACACACACATGCACAGATACAGCTCATATACAGACTTGTGCATTATATATATATATATATATATATATATATATATATATACACAATATTGTGAGGCAATTTTAGAAACATAGGTAGGAATGAGATAGAGAATACCATGTGACTCAGAAGGTTGCAAAGCGTATGTTAAAGAGACAAGCGAGGATGTTTTAAGAGAAAAAGGCATTTGAGCCCAGCCCTCAAGGATGCTGGTATGTCCTGGTAAAGGGAAGGGCATCGAGGAAGAGGGAACTACGTGTAAGACTTTCACAGAGTCTCGTGTGACCCAGGAACTGCTGCCATGCTGACTCAATCCAGAATGGGGTCTGGGGTGGAAATATTAGAGCACGAATCTAGGAGAATGAGTTGGCTGGGACCATTTAAAATTGATGAATTGTTTCTGGATTTGACCATGAGTAACTAAAACTCTAGAAGGCAAACACAATAGGTAAGACAGAGATTTTCTGTCATTGGCATATGTCATGTGTGAGAGAGGTCATCAGCTATTTACAGAAGAAAGAGTTTGAGGGACAGCAAGTCCTTGTGTCATTTGAAAATGTCCTCCAGAGCCTGCAGGGGTCCCACTAATGTGCCCTCCTCTGTCTTCCAGTGCTCAGCTGAGTGTGGAGCTGGAGTGAGGACCCGTTCGGTGGTGTGCATGACTAACCACGTGAGCAGCCTGCCTCTGGAGGGCTGTGGGAATAACAGGCCAGCGGAGACTACACCATGTGACAATGGGCCCTGCACAGGCAAAGTGGAGTGGTTCCTTGGGAGCTGGAGTCAGGTGAGTGTCCAGTTGTGCCCCCCAGAGTCTGGTGAGTTGCCAGATCTGGGTACATCTGTCTTTCCCTGTCAAGAGAAAACATAGCAAAGGGGTTAGAACCCAGCTTTTAATCAGCCACTCGACTAGCTGCCGGCTGTGACCTGGAAAAGCTGTCGTGTTTTTGGTGCCTCGTTCAGCCAATAGGTGCACCTTTCCTGTGTGCTCACATAAGCACTTGAGCTACATCTGTGAAAAACAAAACAGAAAACAAATATCTCCGTCTCAGGGAATGAGCATGAGGAGTCACATGCCAGACATAACAGTAAATGCAGCAGGTGGCTGTTGCCACCATATTGTTACCATAAATAACTAAAGCTGGTTTGTTAGTACCTGACAATGTCAGAAGTTTCCAGTTAAACATCTAGAGATGGGGTCTGAGAGATGGCTCAATGGGTAAAGCATCTGTTGCGCAGACATGAGGACCTGACTCCCCAGAACCCATGTACCACACATCTGTAATCCCAGGACTTCTCTGTTGAGATAGGAGATAGAGACCGAAGATGTCCCAGAGCCAGCCTGGAACACACAGAGTGAACAGCAAGAGACCCTGCCTCAAAGTAGAATGTGAGGACCAACATGCAAGTTTGTGACCCCCATACATGCACTGTGGTACATATTTGCCTTCACACATATACATACATCACACACACAGATTTTTTTCTTTATTTATTTATTATTTATTTATTTATTTGCCTTGGTGTTTGCCTGGAACTGGAACTACAGACAGTTGTTAGCTGCCATGTGGGTGCTGGGAATCGAACCCGGGTCCTCTGGGAGAGCAGGTGGTGCTCTTAACCGCTGAGCCATCTCTCCAGCCCCCACACAGATTTTTTTAAAAAGCTAGAAGTGTACATTATATAGAACAAATAATAAAGAAACTAAAGTAACTTACAAATAGATGAGCTAATTTTTCCTCCTGTTCTAACACTGAACATGGACCCGCCTTTTTGGCTGAAAGTCATGGTTTACACATCCAGACTCTGCCTCCATAGAGATTTTTTTTTCTAAGTAGCTTTAAAGACAGGCCTTGATCAAATTGGCTGGCTCCACCCTGTAACTGATACAGGCCCTTTGGAAAGCAAGTTGACAGCAAAGGGCAGGAGGCAGGAAATGCCCATTTGTCTTTTTCCAGTCTCCCCACCCTGGGGTCAGTTCTAAGGAAGTATTATGAGCTGGGCCTGGTGGCGTGTACCTTTAGTCCTGGCATTCTATAGCAGAGGCAGGCAGATCTCTGTGAGTTCGAGGACAGCCTGGTCTACATAGGGAGTTCCTGGAGAGCCAGGGCTAGTGAGACTTTGTCTCTTAAAAAGCAATTATCAAAAGGAAAAAATAGCTTTTCAGTGGGTAGGCTCATGAACTCAGGATGTTACCATGTGTCATTATCCAGGAAAATATGACAATACCATAGCAACAGTCAAGCAGAGGTGGTGAGACACACCAGTAACCATAGCAACAGTCAAGCAGGGTGGTGAGACATACCTGTAACCATAACAATAGTCAAGCAGGAGAGGTGAGACACACCTGTAACCATAGCAACAGTCAAGCAGAGGAGGTGAGACACACCAGTAACCATAACAACAGTCAAGCAGGAGAGGTGAGACACACCAGTAACCATAACAACAGTCAAGCAGGGGTGGTGAGACATACCTGTAACCATAACAACAATTGATCAGGGATGGTAAGACACACCTGTAATCCCAACACTCCAGAGGCTATGGCATGAAGATAGAAAATTCAAAGGCAGCCTCATCTACACATGATGCTTTCTCAAAAATATAACAAAATAACAATAATCACTAGGGTGTCCTAGGTGCATATAATACAGTAGCCAGTGACAGAATATGAAAATGTAAAAATTGGGCTGGAGAGAGTGTCTGGGAGATGGTCCACCAGCTGAGAGCTCTGTTGCTCTGCTGGAGACCTGAGATCAATTCCTAGTACATACATACACACACATACACACACACACAAACATACACACACACACACACACACACACACACACACACACACACACACACACACACACACACACACACACACACACACACACACACACACACACACACACACACACACACACACACAAACATACACACACACATACGCACACAAACACACACACATACACACACACACAAACATACACACACACACAAACATACACACACACATACACACACAAACATACACGCACACACAAACATACACACACAAACACACACACACACACACAAACATACACACACACACTTTATAGCGAGTTGTTTTTATATAGACAGCATGGGGAAATGTTTTCTTCTTTGATTTTCTTTAATATTTTGATTGATAAAATCTGTAAAGTTCAAAAGATTCAGAGAGAATGAATGGGTTGAAGTATTTCAACGCTACTTTCATGAGCATCCCTGTTGGATGCCAATGTTACTGAACTCAGCTCCAGTCTTACGGGATTCCTGAGTTGGTGAGGTCATTTCACCTCCCTGAGTCTGTTTCCTTGTCTTATATGCAGAGGACAATGACACTCCCCTTTGAGACAATGACAAGTGGAAGTACCCTACTTGTCCTGTAGCTATCATAAAACACTCTAACCAAACCCAACTTGGAGAGGAGAGGGTCCATTTCATCCGATGATGCTCAGAGGTCACAGTGCATCATTGAAGGAAGTCAGGGCAGGAGGGTAAGCAAGAAGTAAAGCAGAAACCTCAGAGGCCTGCTACTTACCGACTCCCTCCAGCCTTTCCTATTTAGCTCAGGTCAACCTGCCTAGAGATAGCATCACCCACAGTGGGCTGGGCCCGCCTACATCAACTAACACTCAAGAAAATGCCCATGGGCCAATCTGATAGAGGCGACTCTTCAACTAAAATTGTGTCAAGTTGACAGCCAAGGTGAGCTGTCTGTCACAGAGAGCTTAGGAGTCAGGTCACACAGGGTGTCACCCATAGCTAGCGAGGGAAAGGACTCAGTCAAAATTAGATCTCTTCTCTCTGCGTTTATTAAACTCCTTACCTGGCAGCTGTGTGGTGCCTTTGGCCCTAACCACGTGCCAAGAACCTGAGCTTATGGCCTACACTTGCACAGGGACAGTAAACTGGATGGGAACAGCTCTGCTAGCCATGGGGCAGACGATGAGGGTGACCCAATGTTACACCTAAGTCAGCAACTACAATACTGCCCCTCTGGAGAGATGTGCAGTAGTGGAGTAGGAGGGTACCATGAGAGATGTGGCTGCTGTCACCCCTGAGGACACCACACCACTGTCTCCAGGTCACTGTCAGCCACAGGCATAAATGGATCCATCCTTGAGAACCCACTGGCTAACCAGCAAGCCTCCAGGACCCTCCTTGTCTCTGCCTCCCAGCACTAAAAGTCACAGCTGGCCTTTTACCTGAATGCTAGGAATTCGAACTCATGTCTTCTTGCTTGTGCAGCAGACATTTTATCTCCTGAGCCATCTCTCCATCTCTTACATTCCTCATCAGCAATGGACTTTACCAGCATCTGTTCTCATAGCCTCTCTTGCTCTTTCTCATATGCCTCTGTGGAAGAACTGAGGATGTCTCTCCGGAAATGTGATTTACTTCTGCCTTTACATCACATGACACCCTTCTGTCTCTGCTTCTTCTCCAGTGTTCTGTCGAGTGTGGCAGTGGGACCCAGCAGAGGGAAGTGATCTGTGTTAGGAAGAATGCAGACACCTTTGAAGTGCTGGACCCTTATGAGTGTTCATTCCTGGAGAAGCCCGCCAGCCAGCAGGCCTGCCACCTCAAGCCTTGTGGAGCTAAATGGTTTAGCACAGAATGGAGCATGGTAAGTCACAGTGGTCCATAGGTGGCTCCAGGCATGGTCCTGGGCCCAGCCCTTGAAGAGATGCTAGATCCACTGTGGCATCTCCTCTAGGTAATCACAACAATGGGATCCTGTTCAGTTGGGAAACCCTGAAGCTTACAGATTTGGATTTCTACACAGACATGTTCACAATGCAGTGATTCTTGAGCTTAGGGTGTATCTGAGGTTCTTGTTTGAAAAGACCAATTCTAGGCCCCTTCTTGTTAAGAAATTTGTGCATTTAACAAGCAGGATGCAGGTGTCCTTGGGCTGCAGATAATGCTGGTTGAAGGGCCTCAAAGACAATGTTAAATGCACTGCATTGTAAGCTGACATAACAGTGTGTACCTGTAACCCCAACACTGGAGAGGTGAAGACAGGGGATCCCTGGAGCTCACTGGCCAGCCAGGCTAGCTCAGTGGGGACCTCTAGACTCAATGAGAGAGCCTATCTCAAAAATAAAGTGCACATCTTTAACTCCAGCACTTAGGAGGCACAGGTAGGCAATCTCTGTGAGTTCAAGGACAGCCTGATCTATATAGGGAGACCCTGTCCTGAAGAAAATTTGTTTTAATTTTTAAAAAAATTAAAAATAAACAAGCATAAGACAATGAAAGGGAAGACCTGTGGGTTTAAATTAAATTATAAAAATATCAACCAACTACAAAGTATAACATAGATATGGATCCTGAGAGTATGTTTTTAATTTTTTATTTATTTTTATCTCATGTATATGGGTGCTTTGCCTACATGTATATCTGTGCACCATATGCATGCATTACCCACAGACGCGGGCATCAGATATCCTAGACCTGGAATTACAGATGGTTGTGAGCTGCCATGTGAGTGCTGGGAATTGAACATAGATCTGGAAGAGCATCTAGTACTCTTAACCTCTGAGCTATCTCTCCAGCCTCCTGTTTTGTTTAGTTGTTTTTTCTTAAATAATGCTTTTTATTTATCATTTGAAAGTGTCCTACACTTGCAAAATGCATTTCATATCAATCTATCTCTGCTTCTCTTCAACTTGACCTTGATTTTTAAAGAAAAAAATATTTTTAAATAGGTAAAATTCATTATTTTTTTTAAAAAAAAATGGTACTAGAATCACTAAATATATAGATTTGGAAATAATAAAGTACAGCAACAGTACATATTAAAATATTACGGAAGTTGTGGTAGGAATCCAGAATTCTCTTTAAACACTACAAGGGGTGGGGGTGGGAGAGGGGCCAACAAGACAAGACAGTCAACCTGCTGGGTGCTGGTGCTGGTCAACAAGCATGTGGAGTATTTTAGTGCTCAATTTTCCTTTTTTGGAAATGTTTGCATCTCCACCTGAACTTCCACCCTGGTGTGGGAAAGCATGCTGAGAAACCTAATATTTTTTCTCTTTTGCCACACAGTGCTCCAAAACCTGCCAGGGTGGGTTCCGGGTCCGGGAGGCACGGTGTCTGTCAGATGACATGAGCCCTAGTAGCCTCTGCGACCACCAGTTGAAACCAGAAGAGAGAGAGTCTTGTAACCCTCAGGACTGTGTCCCTGAAGTTGGTGAGTTTGAAATTCCCATCTGGGAGAAAATAAAAATGGGGCCCGTCTAGCACTGTCAAGTTATCTGGTGTGAATGGCTCAGACAGTTCTCTCTGTGACCTTGTTTGTGCACAGCCATGGTTGTGGGCAGGAGGGGGAGGGTCTCAGGGTGCTTTGGATGTTATAATTTCACAGTTGAAGGCTATGTGGTCTCCTCTGGGTTTCATAATGTGGCCTCCAGGTCTAGAAAGGTCATGAAAATTTTGTTTATATATTCTATTTTGTTAACCTTTTAATTTTCCTTTTTATATTGGATTTTATATTGGAAGTGAAGTACTCCCCCCCAAAAAAAAAAAAAAAAAAAAAAGACACGGTAGCTAAATCTAGAAGACAAAACCAGAGTAGTTTTTAAAGAAAAATCACAGCTGGGGCTCAGTGTCATAAGGTTTGTCTACAAGCACAAAGCCCTAGGTTTGATCCCAGCACCAGAGGATCCAGGCAAGGTGGTGAGTGCCTGTGCATCCAGCCTTCCAGGGTAGAGGCGGGAGAATCAGAAGATCAAGGTCATCATCTCCTACATATCAAGTTCAAGGCCAGCCAGGGACACATAAAAACAAAGCCCCTCTCCCATCTTATTAGTGAAAAATCTCTGACAAGCATGTGCTGGCTGAGAGATGAGGCTACCGAATATGAAATGAACTGGTTATGGCAGTCGCCCCTTGCTTTGAAACCTATCTAGTGAATCCCGAGGATGTGGCGGTTTGCACCATCTGTAATTACCCTCGTCTGTGTGCCTGAGATGACTTTCCTTTTCAATGTTGTAATATAATGCAAACTTTATAAGGAGCAACACCAGAAACAACCAAAGGTCCAAATTTAAATTGCCTCAACTGTGTGGTGTTGCCAAAGAAAATAAATAAATAGCCTGTGTGCATGACCCAACCACGGAATTCTATCAATATTTATTCTAAAGCTTCCTGCCTACTGTGTCCTTTATACTGATTATAGCACATCTTCCTAAGATGTGTTTCAAGTGTTTTCTCACATCTCTTCTTCCTTACCCACTCTCTTCTTTTCTTTTTCTTTATTTTAAGATAGAATCTCTCTGGCCAGTGTCTGGCTGTATAGGCTAGGCTAGCCATCCAGCAAACTTCAGAGATTCACCTGTCTCATCCTCCAAGTACCAGGATAACAAGCACGCACTACACTCCCAATTCTTGTGTGTGAGTCCTGGGGATCAGACTCATGTCCCTAGGCTCACACAGTAACCGCTCTACCATCTCAGCCATCTCCCCAGCACCCAATCGATGTCAGTCAAAATCCATACAGGAGTTTTTAACTGAATATATTAAATTGTTTATATCAAATAAGGGCAAAGAATAGCCAGGACAATTTTGAAGATGATCAGTGTTGGGAGACTTACCTTGTCATGAATCAAAGGCATGTTGGCACAGGGAGATATGAACAAGCTAAAAGTATAAAATAGAAAGTCCCCAAATGAATCAAAGATGCTTGCTATGTGATGGGGTCAGCATGTGAGTCTGGAGACAGGATATTAGACAAATGATAGTGAAAAGTTTGTGTATATATATATGTACATAGAGAAACAGTAAAAATGAATCCCTGCCTCTACACACACACACACACACACACACACACACACACACCATGGTGTTCCTGGCGAATTAAGGAAATAAATGTAATCAGAAAATTTAAACTTTAAAAAAAAAAAGAAAAAAAAAACTTTGAGGGAAAAAAAAAATTTCCTGTAGAGTCGGGAAGAATTTCTTAAATGAAAACCCCAGGGCACAAACCTCAAGGGGAAATACTAGAATGCCAATAATGTTAAAATGGCAAGTGTCTGCTTATCACATAACATCATAAAGGAAGTGCCAGAAAGAGCTACGAGCCAGAGAAGATGCTTGAAACACCAGAACCGGTAAAGATTCATTACACAGAGAGAACCTTGTGAGTCCACAGGCAAAGGAGAGCTGCTCCCAGGAGAGGGAACCTGAGGCTAAATCCTGCTCCATAGTGTCCCACGTGTTCCACCTCCTACCAGAAGACAGGCAAAAATACAGCCCAGGGTGGGGGCAGTTCCGCTGATCTGGATGTGCACTTCAGCTGGTAGAGTTCTTATCTAGCATGCACAGTGTCCTGAGATTGATCTCCAGCTCTGCACAAACCAGCTGCGGTGACACACACCTAGGATTATCCCAGGCAATGAAGATGGAGGTAGGAAGATCAGGACAGAGTTCAGTGCCATCCTCCTGTATCAGGGCCACTGACATGAGACCCTCTCTTCTTCCCATCCCCCATCTACGAAAAAATGGAATTCTGCTGTCCTGCCAAGAAAATGCAAACAGCTTCAGATAGTTTGGCTGGTAGCCATCATATCTAGTAAGGATGTGTATATCTTAAAACCCAGAAGAAGATTTTCTTAAATGCTTAAAAGGTCATTATTTATAACTGGAAAAAAATGGAACTCAATTATCTGCCAACAGAAAATGGATAAGTTATGTATTTACATGTATATATCTTCCCCAATAATAAAAAGAAATGCATAAACTCACTATCAAACAAGTGGCCAGGAATTCTGTGTAATGTCTACATTTTCTTAAGTGTAGACACCACACAGTGGTTAAGGACACCATCACATACAGCCCCAGGATGAGGAAATGTTGAGAGGCCTGGGGAGATGGCTCTGTGGGGAAAGTGCCTGCTGTGCGCTTTTGGATCCCCAGCACCCACAGGAAAGCCACATGCAGTGGCACACACCTGTCACTCCTGTTCTGGTGAGGTGGAGACAGGAGGCGCCTGGGGGCTGTCTGGCAAGCCTGTCTAGCCAATGAGTGAGGTTCCGGTTTAACAACCAGAGGCCAGGTGAAGGAAGGTCGTCTAGTGAGGCCCTACCCATGAACAGCCAAGGAGCTTCCACTCAGTGTTCTTGGGGGCTGGGGGAGGGGTCACTTTCTTTGGTGGTGTAGCCACTGTAAGTTGCCCAGGCTCTGGCAAATAACCCCACATCTATGTCCATGCAAGCAGCACCACTTAATCTTATTTTAACAAGACATAAAAATAAGCAAGTTACAGATACCCTCCATGACCATTTTCTCATTTCTCCTTACATCTTCATGGGAAGAAATCCTCAAATTCAGTGCTTATTACCCCCAAACTACCCCCCCATCCTACTTTATTACTATTTGTTTGAGAAAAGTATCTCACTATGCTTCCTTGGCTGATCTTGAACTTCTGGTCCTCTTGCTTGAACCTCCCAAGTGCTGGAATTACAGGCATGTCCATTTTCCTTGATATTCTTGAACACATATTTCTTTGTGTGTATGTTTGTGTGTGTGCGCGTGTGGGTGCATGTGTATGTCTCTGGGTATCTCTCTCTCTCTCTCTCTCTCTCTGTGTGTGTGTGTGTGTGTGTGTGTGTGTGTGTGTATGTGTGTGTGTGTAGGCCGAAAGTCATCAGATCTCTTCCTTGATTGCTCTTCAATTTATTTTTCAAATGTCTTTTTTTCTTTATTATTCATTGACAAGCTCATATACACATGTAATACTTGGGGATCAGTTTCACTTCTCACTATTCCCTCTTACCGCTTCTCACTGTGAGCCCTAACACGGCCCCTCCCTGGACATCCCTGACATCCTACTCTGGTGTCTGCATGTGCTCACTCAGGCACACATAGACACATAGTTAGAAGCATAGCTGTGTCCCTACCCCGTCCCCTTTCTGTTCCCACTGGTCCTGGATGCCTCTTGGGCTCAGGCATCTCTCCTGTTCTCTTCCGCTGTAGATGGGAACTGTAAAGATAAATACTACAACTGCAATGTGGTGGTCCAGGCGCGCCTCTGTGTCTACAACTACTACAAGACAGCCTGCTGCGCCTCCTGCTCCCGCGTGGCCAACAGACAAACAGCCTTCCTGGGGAGTCGATAACACTCCTGCTGTCCTGGGGCTGTAAGCAGTACACTCCACCGAAGATCACCACTCTCTCCTTCATAAAGGGCTCCACATGGTACCCAGGATGTTAGAAAGCCATGGCTGGCTCTTTGAGCATTGCTCTGTCCTGATGACCCCTTTCTTCGGACCTGGCACCTGCTAATGGCGCCTACCAAAAACCAAGCAGTCAAGTGCATACAGCTCTCATTCCAACTTCAGGCTTTTGTCCAAGTCAACAGCTGGACCACCGACCAAGCCCAGCCTCCTTTCTGATGCTACTGGCCTGTCCAGAATTAGCATACCTTTGGAAAATCAAGAGATGACAGCACCCCATCCTATATCACCAACAAGCCTTGCCGAGACCTGTCCATTCCTGTTACCACAGCCCACCTGTGCCTTTGCCATTCTTAAAGACGATGGACTGTTTCCTGCCTCAGGATAGAGGTATCTCACAATAGAGTGCTTTCTTTAACAGGTACATACATTCTCAGACATTAGCTCACTGGAGGCCACAGTGTCATAGATGAAAGGCAGAGGATGAATAAATGTTCCCACTTCACTAGCAAGGAAACTGAGGCTCAACTCAGATAACTGACCTACCATTCTGTGGCAAGGCCAAGTGCCTACTTCAGATGGCTGAGCATAATGTTACCCCCACAGCACCTCCAGTGACCAGCCTGGGGCCTGTCCACAGGCCTAGAGTCTGCAGAATGAACGGGGCTTCCTCTCTGACCAGGAGGCTGAGAAATTTTGTATTCTGTGAACAGAGCCCAGGCCTCTGACAGCCTTCCTCAGTCCCCAAGTGCTGCCTCAGCTGAGATGTCTGCACTCCTGTTCCCCTCCGCTCCCAATGACAGGGCTCTGAGGTGTATGCTAAGTTTCATTCTCAACAGAATCATACCACAAGACAAGGAGAGAGCGAGAAGGTGGCCAGGCATTCTCCGGGCCACTCTGGAGCAGGAACAAACTTCCAAATCCCACGGGCTCTTCTTCCACCATCTCTCCTGGGTTTTCACAGTGTACCACCTGCTGGAAGCCAAGCCAGTAGTAGTACCTGTACTTCATGTTGCAATAGGAGTCTTCTTTGGGCCTTGTGAGTGGAGTAAAGGCTTTCTCTCTGGTAGTCTCTCTCTCTCTCACACACACACACACACAGGCAACTCATGACTCTTACTTCCCACAAGACTTGACTATCAAGATCAATCTTAATGATGCAGGTCTGGGAGAAGGAGCTCTGGAGTCCTCCCTGACTCAGTCTACTCCAGGCCTGAAAGGAATCAGTGTAGACTGAAAGGTAACCATCTCCAGGGATCAGGGGAGAAAATTAAGAGGAATACTTTTTTCTTTAAAATTGTCATTTTATAGAAATTCTCTTATTTTGGGTCCTGGGCATGTTTCTCTTAAAGCAAACACATGCCCTTAGCACAGCATCCCTCCATGAGCTCATTACCTGTACCAGCCAGGATCTGTACCAGCCAGCACAGCAATAATTCACAGCCATGGGGATAGTGTCACCTGTCTGGTCTGACATACGCTGTCAAGATCCACTGGCTTTGGCCTTCTGTGAGTATCTCCCAACATCTATCTCTGCGTGGGAAGCCAGGCACCACTTCCGTCAGCAGCTTGACGTCTCCTCATGTTCATGTGGCACATATCACACAGCCCCGCAGAGACCACGATAAGCGTGAAGAGAAGCCAGAGCATACTAGTTTCTGCCTGGGTCCCTCCCTGCCCCTCCCACTGTGTGCTTTTGTTTGTCCTATGTAACTTCCTCCCTCTGCAGCCATTCTCAGATCTTGCTGGACAAGCCAGTCATTTGAAAGATTCCCTGGAAGGTGTTTGTGTACATGCCAGAGGGTGAGGCATGCATGATCTGTTCTCGCTACCGAAGCCACTCAACAGTGAGGACCAAAGCACTTCCCCGTGGAGAGTGAGCATCCTGGTCCTTCCGGACTCCCAAATTCTCAGGGCTCAGCTGGGTTGATGATGGCTTTGTCTGTTCTGTGTCTCAGACATCACCTCATAGTTCTTAGGAAGAACAATGATCCTTCTAAGAGGGGGGACAGGTCAGAGCAAAGAGGCCAGGCCTTGGTCTTCAGGCAAAAAAGAAAAGAACACCTCACCTGAGTTCAATGGATGTTTTTCAGAAAAATGATCTGTCCTCAGGAGCTTAGTTCCCTTTCAAAGGTTATAGATTTCTAGAATGGGGTTGATTAACCTCTTTGTTGTAGAAGGCCAGCCTTGAAAACATCTTTGTGTTTTCTTCCATAACCCACATGGCTTTTCTCCCTACCACAGTGTCTGCAGTAGGGCCTTGGGGATCCCCAGGGGTCCCCAGGGAAGGGATGCCTCTGCCTGCACATGGTTCTTTATCCGCCATCTTCCTCAGGCCTCTCCACATTCCCTTCACTGGCTGTGATGTGGAACTGAAATTTATATTTCTATACTGATTTCCCCACTGTATGCCAGATGGCCACACCCCCAGCTCTGAACGAAAAATAAGGTAAATTAAAGCTCCTGTGTGGTCTTTCTCAGCAAAATCAACACACACACTCCCCCCAATGAAAAGCCTGTGCTGTTTCTTTGACTTGCTGGAAAAAAGAACCTTCCTTGTTTAAGTCTCTATTTCAGGTAAGCTCTCAGGACCTGCAGGAAATATGCGATCTGACCACTAGAGGGAGCGGTTCCCTTCTTGTAAACCATGCTCAACCTTGTAAGAAGCCAGGGGGGTTGGTTCATCGTCTCAAAGTGGCTCAGGGAGGGAGGGAGTTATCACAACTGCCCCAGCTGCTCCATCGCACCACTTGTCAGCCCAGGACCTCTGGGTTTGGACTTCCTCCTTGCTTTATGTACACATCATCTATTTGTTCTCTAAGTGTTTACAACCGATACCCTTTAAAAGGTAGCTTCCTAGAGGGCTGCAGAATGGGAGCTGCTTGCTAGCTTACCTTGTTGTGTGGTGTGGAGAACTCTAGATACTGCTAACACCTGTCCAAGGCATCTCCTCGTTATGCTAATGGCTGTCCTAGAGCTGGCGTGTCAGGTTGCCTATATAAATGTGGGGAACAAACCGAAAGAAAAGACGACACCACAATAGGGTGAACAGTCTGTCAGCACCTCAGAGGGAGGCCAACATCTGATCCTTGGCAGATAAAACATTTTGTGTGTCACTTAGATGTCATAGGAGAGAACTAGCCAATGCCCTCACCTTGGAGACCCCACAATTAGGGTTAGGGGAGTCTGAAAAGAGTTATTTTAAAAAAGAAATTAAGTGAAGAGAAAGCCTAGATCTCAGCATTTCACTCGGGATTGACTAAAGCTCTTCCTGGATAGTTGAAAGGTGATGGAAAGGGAAGAATTTCAGCTAAGGTCAAAGTGAGTCAAGAAAGAGGGTAGGAAGCATCAAAATTTAAACGACCCCTGAACTAGTGAGTTCGCTCAATAAGCAGAGTGAGTCCAGGGCTCAGAAGCCACGTGCAAAAAGCCGAATGCAGTGCATCTCACTTGGAATCCCAGCATGGGAGGGATGGAGACAGGTGGATCCCTGGGGCTCACTGGGTGGCCAGGCCAGCCTTCTTGAAAAACTGTGTCTCAGAAAACCATTGTGGATAACACCTGAAGAACAACATGACCTCATGCACACACATATGTGTATCTGTGTTCAAGCCATTCCACAAGCCACCAAGGCCACAGAGAAAACATGGATGGGAGTCAAGATACATGTGTCTATAGGAAGACTATCGCTCATATGTAACGTTCAGGTGGGGTTTTCCAATCCTGATAGATCACAGACTGTTAGAGACAGTATGAGGGACTTCTGAGGTGTGACATCTGCTGATGAGACATCAGGAGAGCCCTCAGTGAAATAGAAGAACCAACTTATGCAAGCTAGGACCTTCTATGGGTGCAGGGATGCTGGAGACAGTAGCTTCTCCTTAGAGGTGGCAGCTGAGAAGGACAGGTATGTCACCAGTGTATCAGGATGTGGGAAGGGACCCCGATATCTTTCTCTGTTCAAGCTCTTCTCCAAGTCCAGGATTCAGGGCTCTCCGACTGCCACAGCTCTGAGTCCCATCTGCTTAGGGACAGCAAGTGACTGCTGTTCATCTTGTCCTTAACTGCTACCACCTTGTCACTATTTGTAACCTTCCTGTGAGCAGCATGTGACCTCACATCACAGCCATTGGCAGCCTGGTCAGAGCCGGCTCCATACTCTTGCTTCACAAAGGGGCACACAGACCTGGGGGCAGCTAACCACCTGCGTGGGGTCATACACCTCCATCGAGGCAGCCTTGACTGGCCAGGGACACTCACCTCCAATCTCTTTTGTAAGTACACCTTGCCTCCCTGAGAGAAGTCATGCTGGCAAAGAGTAGCCCTAAACCCCATCCACCCTGTCTGTCTTTGAATCCCCGTTTCATCGGGATGCCCATTATACTGTGGAAAATGGCCCCAAGAATGTGGAAACCGCCCACCTCATGAGATGATGAGCCCCTGGCCTCAGTGAAAGAAAAATCCAATCTGTCACATCCACTGACTCCTCCTCCCTACCCCCTGGCCCCCCAACATCCACAGGACAGAAGGATATACTTTGCTATAACTTATTATTATGTTCTCTGTAAATACAAGATGTTTATAGGAAATGTGTATTCTGAACTATATCTGCAGAGTGGATCATGACACCAAAATAGTTCTGTTTATCTAGAATATATTCATGTTAAAGAGACATAATAGGTATTTATTTACATATGCCATCCTCATTTTCATAAAGTCATCTGATCATACCAACCCAGCTTCCTGGGATATTGCTGTACCATGGTGTCGTAGTCTAAGTCAATCGTTATAGTTGTCTAGTTCAGTGACTGGCCAGACTTTGGGGGATTAAGATCAAATACAACTGATTCTGCTTTTGATATATTCAGGGGTCCCCCATATTGTGACTGACTAAGACTGCAACCTTTCTGTCTTAGTCTATTTTCTCTTACAATCCGCCCTCCCCTCACACCCACACACTTGGAGAGGGCATGTGGCTTATGTTTCCCATCTCATTGAGGCTCACTGTTACTTCACCAGCCTTGTTGCTCAGGAGGTCGGAGCGGTGGACGATTTGGGCTGATGGGGCTGGAAGACACTTGGAGACATGTGGCAGCATCTCAGCTCTGATGATAACTCCAGGGTCCTTGTTGGGGGCTGGTGGGGCCAGGGCCTCGAGGCTGACCTGTGAACTACAGAGTCAGGAGTAAGAAGCCCACTGAGGATAACACCGATCTGTGTCTCCTTTACAGTGTTAAATTATTATGGAAGAAGAAGGCGAGCAGAAGGTGAATTATATGAGCAAATACGGGCTGTTTTCAGCACTATTTTGTGTACAACTAATTTATTTTTATTGTAAAGATACAATAAACTGGGTAAATAGTTAATATATTTGTGTTCTTGTTTATTTTAGTCATGATTCTGTTGCTGTGAAGAGACACTATGACCCAGAAAACTCTTATAAAGGAAAACATTTAGTTGGTGGCTTGCTTACAGTTTCAGAGGCTTAGTCCATTATCATCATGGTGGGGAGCATGGTGATGTGCATGGCACTGGAGCAGTGACTGGGAGTTTTACATCCTGATCTGCAGGAAGGGGGAGGGGTGGAGAGAAAGAGAGAGAGAGAGACAGAGAGACAGAGACAGAGAGAGAGAGAGAGAGACTAATTGGGCCTACCATGGGCTTTTGAAATCTCAAAGCCCGGTCTCCTAAGAGCCCTTCTCTATTGTAGCACACCCCTGGTTAGACTGACAGGTGCTTTGTTTCTGTCTTCTGCTATGGCATAGTTACGCTGTGCATGGACCGAAGCATGAAGAGTCTATAATGAACTTAATCCAAAAGGAGGTGGAGAAATGTGATTCTTTGAGTGGATTCTTCATCGTATTGAGTATGGCTGGAGGAACAGGATCAGGGCTGGGGGCCTTCATCACACAGAAGTTACAAGATCAGTACTCCAGCTCCTTGAAAATGAATCAGATTATATGGCCTTACAGAACTGGTGAGGTTATTGTGCAGAACTACAACTCCATCTTGACTCTCTCCCACTTGTACCGGTCTTCAGATGCCCTCCTCATTCATGAAAATGATGCTGTCCACAAGATCTGTGCCAAACAGATGAACATCAAGCAGATCTCCTTCAGAGATTTAAATCAAGTTCTTGCCCATCAACTGGGAAGTGTGTTCCAGCCTACATACTGTGAGGATGGTTCACTCCACTACTGCAGAAATCCACTAGGGATTGACTGGAAGGTGCGGCCGCCTCCCTCAGGCCTTCCACCTCTTGGCAAAGTGTCTGGGCACAAGGATCTTCACTTTAACACCTCCATTGCTAACTTGGTCATTCTCCGTGGGAAAGACGTGCAAAGTGCAGATGTGGAGGGATTCAAAGACCCAGCTTTCTACACTTCTTGGTTGGAGCCTGTTCATGCTTTCAGCATGTGGAAAACTCAGCGAGCCTTTGACAAGTATGAGAAGTCTGCAGCACTGGTTAGCAATAGCCAGCTCTTAGTAAAGCCACTTGACATGATCGTGGGCAAGGTGTGGAATATGTTTGCATCCAAAGCCTACATTCATCAGTACACAAAATTTGGAATGGAGGAAGAAGACTTCTTGGACAGCTTTACATTGTTAGAACAAGTTGTTGCCAGTTACGGTAGCCTTGGACCCTAGACTAAGAAGAAAAGGACCTTACAGGAGTTTTGGACTGTTGTATTTTCAAACTTGAGCTGTGCTCAGTGAGGGTTGCATGTGATCCCAGCACTCTGGAAGTAGAAGCAGGAGAATCAGGAGTTCAAAGTCATCCTTGGCGGGGCTGGAGAGATGGCTCAGCAGTTAAGAGCACCGTCTGCTCTTCCAGAGGACCCAGGTTCGATTCCTAGCACCCACATGGCAGCTAACAACTGTCTGTAGTTCCAGTTCCAGGCAAACACCAAGGCAAATAAATAAATAAAGTTTTAAAAAAAAAAAACAAAGTCATCCTTGGCTACAGGGAGAGTTTCAGGCCAACCTACATGAGACCGTGTCTCAGAATAGATAAATAAATACAAGCACTAGTTTTAATATGTTAAAGTACTCTACTAAATCCAGTGTTGAAGTAATAAAATAGAATGCTGAATTTGGTATAAAAAAAAAAATCTCAAAGCCCACCCTCAGTGACTTACCTCCTCCAACAAGACCACACCTATTTCAACAAGGCCACACCTCCTAAGTCTTCTCAAACAGTGCCAGCCCCTGGTGACTAAGCATTCAAATGTATGAGTCTATGGGGACAATTTGTATTCAAACCACCTGTTTGCTCTATTCACACCTGTGTGAAATTTTCCCAGAGAGATTATTAAATTGCTGCTGACCTTGGATGAAGCACTAAGAAACCAGAACAGGCCCACTCAAGTCTAGCTTAGTGATCCAATGACATTAATGCAGAGCATGGGCAACCTCTGAATGGGTTACAGCACTGAGGAAAATGGCTTCAATCACCAGCAATGACTGCATATCCCCAGGGAAGGGAATTTAGTGAGTACCTCCCCCTCCATGACAGATTTAACAGACACAATCTTGTGCAGAGCTCCTATGGATTAGCAACACTACTGGAGGACAGACATTCCACAAGAATGGTTAATCTAGTTTCATTCTGCTGCTGTAACAAATACTATGACCTATAGCAACTTAGGGATGGTATACGGCTTACCCTTCCAGGTCTCAGTCCATCACTGGGGGAAGTCGGGGCAGGGGCTAAAGCAGAGCCCTCGAAGCAATGCTGCTGACTGGCTGGCTCACTGGCTCATGCTCAGCTAGCTTTCTCATACAGCCTAGGACCATCTCCAGGGATGGCACTGCCCATGTGGGCTGGCCCTACCACATCAATCATCAATCTCTCATACAGCCTAGGACCATCTCCAGGGATGGCACTGCTCATGTGGGCTGGCTCTACCACATCAATCATCAATCTAAAGACTCTCTTCCTGACATAGCCACAAGCCAATCTGACCTGGGCAATTCAGAGGCTCCCCAGATGACTCTAGACTGTGTCAAATTAACAGCTGAAGCAAAGCTAATGATCTGTCTCTGTGACTTTCAGAACTCCTCCCAAAAGAAGAATTGAGCCCTGTTGGGGGCATTTGGTATATAAGGTTCTTTTCTGTTCCTGTGATTAAATATTATGACTAAGGCTATAGAAGAAAGAGCTGATTTTGGCTTACGGTTCCAGAGGGCTGAGTCTATCTTTGCAAGGCAGCAAACTGCAGGCATGGTGGCAGACGCAAAAGGCTGGGGGCCACAGCTCTAACTGCAAACAGGAAGTAGAGAAAATAAACTGGAAATAGTGAGGGCTTTAAATTCTCAAAGCCCCCTCCAGTGATGTACCTCCTCCAGCAGGACACACCTTCTCAACAGCTGGGAACAATGTTTAAACGCCTGTGGCTATGGGGGGGGCATCTCATTCCCACTGCCACAGTTGGTGGCTCAGACCTGCACCTTCGGTACCCTATGGAGAGAAAGCCAGTCTGAGAACACAATCCACAAGCTTCCTATCCAGGAGCCTCAGCCTCCTTAGTTTCTGCAGGGTAGAGGTAATAGGTGTGGGCCACCTCCCAGGAGAGTCTCAGCACTCAAGTGGAGGTAGGACAGTTAGAAATTCAAGGTCATCGTCAGCTACATAGTGAGTTGAAGGCCGAAGCCTGTTCAGTCTCAAAGGGGGAAGGGGGGGGATGGTTTCGAAGGCCCAAGTCACTTCTGTTTAGAGGTGAGCCCCAATACTCCTATCTTTCCCCAGTGGCTCCCCTGGGCTCAGCACCTGCTCTTGGCCCATTTGCTGTAGCTACTAAACTGCCATTCAGCCCAACACCATCATTCATGCCAGAACCTAAACAGGAACCCAGCTTGTGGGCCCGGGCTGAGTTTGTTATTATGTGCAGGCCCGAAACTGCTTGTTTTAGAATGTAGGAGCAAAGGGTAAGCGGAGCACTTGTCAGTATTGCTCTTAGCTGGTTCATTTCTATTTTGAAGCTGGGGAGTGTCGTGCGCAGCCTCGCCAGCAAGGAACACACAACACCGGATCCTTCTCTTTGCAGTTTATTCGGGCCTTTTATTATCTTCTTGTCTTTCACTCACTCACTCTCACTCTCAGACGTATGACGGACGGACGACCACTCTCTCACAAACGACGAACGGCCCCGGGGGGGGGGGGGGGGGGGGGGGGGGGGGGGGGGGGGGAGAGAAGGTCCGCTCGTGGCTAAATACCCTCTGGGCCTCCAATCCTAGTAAGCCACGTGGACATTGCCCATAGGTCCCGAGGCGCCGGAAGCAAGCCACCATCCTCGCCTACAGCCAATAAGGAGTTGTTTACTCCCAAGAGCACTCACCATCGAGAAAGGTGGAAGGCAGAAACCAGCGCCACCTTTAGGGCACTGTACAACAACGCAGCTCCCTACAGGGAGGGGGTTGACTAGCCATTTCCTTTAAATTCCTTATATGAATGATCACCCTTCTCACATTGAGCTAAGCAGTCAAACTTAGTATTCAAATGGTAATCAAACATTATGTTATTCATTCAACCAAGGCCAGTCACTGGCCTCTGATGGCTGCTTATCACTGGAGTAACCAGCAGCTTGAAGAATCCGTGTTTCAAACAGCCCGACCTAAGATAGTCCTGTGCAGCAAGAGCCTAGGGCATAACCAAAGCAGCCAGTCATCACCTGCCCCCATACTGCTCCAGAATCATGCCAGCTTCCTCTGGGATCCCTACAACTTGCTTTAATCTAGGTACAGAAACTGATGCAATCTCACCACTTTTTTTGTTTGTGTGTTTTTTGTTTTTTTTTTTTTTAAGATTTATTTATTATTATGCACACAGTATACAGAAGAGGGCACCAGATGTCATTATAGATGGTTGTGAACTACCATGTGGTTGCTGGGAATTGAACTCAAGGACCTCTGGAAGAGCAGTCAGTGCTCTTAACCTCTGAGCCATCTCTCCAGCCCCCTTGTTTGTGTGTTTTTAATGCAGGCAATTAGTGATATAAACCTCCAGGTGGTAGTGGCACAGGCCTTTCATCCCAGCCCTCAGATGCAGAGGCAGGTGGATCTCTGTGAGTTCGAGGCCATGCTGGCCAAGACTATCTTACCAAAAAAAGAGAGAGAGAGAGAGAGAGAGAGAGAGAGAGAGAGAGAGCATGTGTCCCACAAATTTGAGTTTGTTGTGTTTTCATTATCATTCAGTTCTTAAAGTCACTTATTCTGGCTGTGACAGCAGCACCGGAAAGCAGCAGGCAATTCTGTGTGCAGAATGTTCCTGGCCCTCAGACACAGCAGCTCCCTCTTGCAGGCCAAGAAGTAAGGCTGCTGTGAATCCGCAGCTTCCCCTCTGCACCTGTCCCAGTGCCTCATGGCTTCAGACTTGCTCAACCCTCGCCGGAAGTCAGCCCAGCAGCCTTCTGCCTCCCTCCTGTGCTGTTCCAAGCTCCAATCAGCAAAGTCAGAGGAAAATCATGCTTCAGAGCAGGCTGAATTTTCTTGCCTTTTGTTTTTATGCTTTTCCTAACAGAGAAGACTCCTCACCAAGCCTTGCTGCAGACCTCGTGTGTTGACCACCCACGAGGACAGTAAATTGTCCAGGTATCCAGCAGTCTCAGAGTTTGAATTCCGTAACTGTCCCCTCCTGCTCACTGCTCCCCAAATGCTTCAGGTAGTTAATGTGGAATGCAGAAATGAGATCTAGCCCAAACATCTGCCTTCAGCCATTGTGACAGGGCATCTCGATTCTTGTGGGAACACAAAAATCTTTTCTTAGAGAGTCGTATAATATTTAATACTAATGTGCCAGTCATTGATTTGGCTCAACAAATCCAAATCCCTTCCATTCAACATGGATCTTCTGGCTGCGAATGGCACAGGGAGCCCGTGTGTTAGAACAAAGCACCGTGGGTGCTCTTAAGGTAGGTATTTGTGCAGCTCAGATGGAAAGAGATCCTGGCAGTCAGGAGCCCAGGCATACTGAGCACTGCAGCTCCAATGGAAATATCCAGGCAGTCGGGAGCCAGTGAACACCTCAGGCCATAGTAAGCATAGGCAGAGGCTTACAGCCCTGCCTCAGGGAAAAGCTTCCCCAATGTTAACAGCTCTGCTCCTGCAAGGGAGGACCTCCCCTGTGAAGTTGCTACAGTCCTGCTCTGGTTTCCCGGAATGTAACAACTCCTATGGGAAAGGCTTCTTCGGCTGAAGTGTTACAGCTTCCCTCGGCTTCCCCTGCACAGCTCTCTGTTCAGAGAGTTTAACAACTGGGCCGGGCCAAGGAAGGTCCCCTGGGCAGCAAGAGTGTTACAGCTTCGCTCCCTCTGCTGGTGTCTGTCCAGGCTGCTGCTGCCGCTGCTGCTCTTCACCCAAACCTCATTCAAGAGATTTATTGGGAGTGGTGTGGCTGCCTCAGCCCAGGGTGGGAGAGGGCTGTAGGGAAAGGGCCGTGGGCTCAGGGCTTATATAAGGCAGAGTTTTCTAGGGAGACTTCCGGGGTAGGAATTGGTCAGTTGAGTTTTTTTGTTTTTGTTTTTATCCTGATTTGGTTTTGGTTTCAGGGCCGAAATGTTTCTTTCACTGGCACTTTTGGGCTTTGGAGCTCTAATTTTAGGGCCAGGGCACATTTCTTTCACTGGCTCTGATTCTAGGGCCAAAGTGTGTTTCTTTGGTGCTGGTTTCAGAGTGAGGGCACATTTCTTTTTTGTTCTGGGTTCAGGGTTAAAGTATTTCACTGACTCAGGTTTTAGATCTAAGGTGGGTGTCTTTAGCTAACTTTGTGTTCAGAGCCAGGGTGGGTTTTCTTTCACTGGCTCTGATCTCAGAGCCAGGGTGGGTTTCTTCGGCTGGCCGCTTTTCCCTTCACTGGGATGTTGACATTATCTCAATGGGAATCTTTGTGCTTTGGTGGAGAAAACCAAACTGGAGACCCTGGAAACTTAGCCACAACTCCTCACTAAGAGTTTAAATCTCTGCCCGAAGTCTTTGTATTGATGAAGTTTGCTATAGTTTCAAATTTCAATAAATATGCTAGAACTCAGAAATAAAACTGTGGAGGCAAAGCTTTCATTATGGGATAATTTTGCCATCTTGTGGTTGCTGTGGGTATTGCAGATGGGTCGAGTTTAGTGTGATGCAGTTGGCAGTCAAGGCACTTTTGACCCAGTGTGAGCAGGGAAAGGGTTGGAGCTGCTGAAATACAGAATAGACAAAATGGGGAGACCTCAGCCTGGGCTCAGCTGACATCTTCTGGTGAGCCAAAAAACAGACAAAACCCAGGACCTCAGTGAGGACGCAGTTAAGGACAGAGTGGTTGTAGCAGAGGAGAAAAGCATAAAGAAAAGTATGTATGATCAAAAAAACTTATCAAGACATTAACCACGGGATTTGCTCCTGTGTGTAGATACATTTCACAGTAGCTTTTTATGATATAACATTTAAGTCATAAGCAAAATGATAGGTAATAGATGGTGAGACCTGTATACCCGTCAAGTTTGAATGTTACGGCTCAGGCATTCTTTTCCTTTTATTCTTCTTGGACACGCTCAGGATTAAGCCTGAAATCTGTTCACACTGCACAAGGACCTCTACCACGAAACTATACCCTGATCCTCATTAATTTATTTTTTAATTTAAAGGTTCTTCAGCCAGGTGGCACATACCTTTAATCCCAGCACTTAGGAGGCAGGCAGATCTCTGTGAGTTTGAAGCCAGTTGGGTCTAGAGTAAGTTCCAGGACAGCTAGAGCTACAAAGAAAAATCTTGTCTCGAAAAAAACCCAGAAATAAATAACTAAATAGATGATAGATAAACAGATAGACTTTCTTTTTAATTCCTCTGGCTGGTGATATGGCTCAGCAGGTGAAGGTACCTAGCACCAATCATAACAACTGTGGTTCCATCCTGAGGTAGAAGTGGCTTCCCAATGTTACCCTCCACTGTGTAAACAAGCAGACAATAATAATACTAATTAATAATTTTAAGCTATTTTGTTGTTAGTTTCAGAAGCGAATCTAAACACTACAGGGCAGGCTTCTAGCAGACTTGTCTGTTTTAGTCAACAACCATGATGCAAACCAAGCTCGTAATCCCTTTTGTGGTTTTCTTGGTTTTGTTGCTGTTGCTTTGAGGCGGGGTCTCTCTGTGTAGACTAGGCTGTCCTGGAACTCACAGAGATCTGTCCACCTCTGCCTCCCCATTGCTAGAATTAAAGGTATGCACCACCACTGACAGCCTCCTTACATGCTTTAATTATTTCTATTTTTAATGTTTTGTTTTTAAAATAATTACAGGCTTCCAGAATTGTTGTTTTGGTGTCTTGCATAGGAATCTTGCCTAAGAATAAAATAGTCACAGCCTAAATTAGAAGTTTCCTTTAAAAATATTCTGTCAGAAATATATTTCATCTACTGAAGAAACAGAAAAGATCAGTAAATTAATATAATTAATGTTAAATACTACATTAAATGGATTAATATGTTTAAATAGATTTACTATCCACCAGCATGCCTCCAGCTTAATGTGATTTTTGGTTTTGTGATATTCTGTAACTTCCTACACATCATCCTTTTCAGCACCTCAGAAACCTGCCACACTTGGCCTGGGGATGTAGCTCAGGACAGAGGGTGTGCCCAGCATGCCTGAGGCCCTGGGGTTCGATCCTTAGGGCCACAAAAGAAATCCAAGGTGAAGAAGTGTAGACAAGAGTCATAATATAGCAAGTGAGACAAACTGGATTTCTTTGGGGTTTGGTATAGAAAACCACACTTTGGTAGACTGTGATTCTGTGGGTGTAAGAAAGTCAGAAACACTAGAGAGAGGACCAGGAAGGGTGGGGAGAAGACTCTGCAGTTATGAAGGCTTGAGAACCTGAGCCTGGATCCCTAGAAGCTCATGTAAATGCCAGGCAGGTGTGGTGACCTGCCTGTAACTTCAGCCTCAAAAAGTAGAGATGGGCTCCCTGGAGCTAGCTAGCCAGACTAGCCATATCAGTGAGCTCTGGGTTTGATTGAGAGACCCTGTTTTACAGGAAAGAGCAATGGAGGATAATTCCTGACATCAGTGTTGGGCCTCCCTATGCACACACCAAAGGCCATGTGCCCAGAGGAGCAGCTGTTCTGTGTGGAGTCAGACTGGGCAGCACAGGCTGAAAGAACAGGAAACAGTTGTTCCTCCTGGACCTTGTGGAGAAGTGTGTGTGTGTTCCTTCGGAAACACCTTTCTAAAAATCACCTCTTTCATCTCCTTGCAGGAGTGAGGGATGTGTGGGCCTCCATTTAGCAGTTTTGACAAATGAGAGAACATACCTAAGCCAGTATCGGGAAACAGTTCCATAGCAAAAGTCACATAATAAATGGCACCGTGTGTTCCGTTAGATCATGGCTCCTCCGGGATTTTCTATAATCCTTGCAGCTGTCACAACATTGTCCAGGACCTCAAGAATAAGTAGATGTGGGCAGTGACATGTGGTGCCAAAACAGCACATGTCACTCCTCCGAGGTCTGTGACCTGTTCTCACCCCATGTGTGCATTCCTGCACGTTCATACATACACAGCTATGGTCATTCTCCAAAATACCCTTGAAGTTCCAGAAACATTCTGTGGAAAGCTAGCGTGGACAGCAAGGAGGTTCCTGCAGAGAAATCCCCTTGCTTTTCCTGTGTCTTGGCCTGGCTGGGCCTGTTGCTACCCGGTTAACAGGACATGGTGGCCCACAGTGGTAATTCAGGCCTTGGAGGGTGGGGCCCAGGCTGAACTGCATGTCAAGACCTTGTCTCAAAAAGCAAAGACAATTTTTAAAATACGTCTATACTGGTTTTTAAATCTTTTCTTACTCTTCCCCAACCTCTGCTGAGAACCCTCCCAACCCCCACAGCAGATCTGACCCATAGCCCAGCAATGAACTAGTTTACAATCCAGCTCAGCAGGTGGTTGGGTGGGTGGGGTGGGAGTCCCTGGATGGGTGCTTCAGGCACAGCTGTTCCCTCAGCAGAGCTTGGGCCAGACCAGCTGTAGACGTGTTTGTTAGCTTTATAGTTTAGTGGGGAATTAGAAGACTCAACAAGCCCACCCCATAGTTAATTTATTCATAAGTGTTTCTTATTCGTATTACTCAGGATAATATGATTTCTCACCTACTCACTGGTTGCTAAAAAATGAAGCACTGTCTTCTATCCTGATTTTAGCTGTAATACATATTCATCAAGAAAAATTTTAAAAAGAGCAAAAATTTCACTTTTGATGAGAACTTCTGCTGCTATGATTCTAAAATGTTCTTCTACTAGGGGCTGGAGAGGCAGCTTGGTAAATAAAGATCTTGCTGTGCAAGCATAAGGACCTGAGTTCAAATCCCTGGCAATCACATAAAAGTAGGGCATAGCTGTGTGTGCCTGGAATCCCAGTGTTGTGGGCAGAGAAGGGGCAGATCCAGAGGACTCGTTAGGAGCCAGCCTAGCTGCACTGGGGCGATTCTGTGAGAAACTGCCTCAAGGGAACACGGTAGAGAAAGATACTCAAGTCCTTCTCCAGCATATGCACATGTCCATGTACAGAGAGAGAGAGAGAGAGAGAGAGAGAGAGAGAGAGAGAGAGAGAGAGAGAGAGAGAGAGAGAGTTCTGCTAGGGAACAGAGGATCCCACCCCTCAGAGGGCCTGACAAAAAGGAGGAATTGACCCAGATATGATCACTGCCAGTCATCTCGGGTGAAGGAAGGGAGACATTCCCCTGCAGTTGGAGCCTAGGATAGAGCCTTCTAGGTCTTCTCAGGTCTTTAAAATGCTTAAAGGCAAAGACTTCTCCATTGATGGGCTGGGCGGCTGTGCAGGGGATATCTGATTACTTCTAAATGTTATCTAGAGAGCAGAATAAAGATCCTTTGTTGAGAAACTGCTAGAGTCTGTCCACTAGGGTGAGTCTCTCTGAGTTCTGACCTGATCACTGCCTGTGCTAGATAAAGAAGCCATTGACTCAGGTAGACCAGGCCAAGGAACCCGGCATCCTGTGATCTTCAGTCTCCTGAGACCTATGAAATCAAGCTAGAAACACTGTTTTGAATGGCTTTGAAGTTGCAAGAGCAGCAGGTGTTCTGACCCACATGAAGTGGATGCATGGGGTTCTGTGAGAAGGGTGGAGTGCACAGACAGCATCTCAAGTGGATGTTTTACTAAAATCGTGGCAGGATTCAATCTTCAGGAAATGTCATGTGGCTTAGGTTTGGGGAGTGAAATTACTGATCCTCTGGCTCTGAAGAGCTCATGCATTCTACTAACTGGATCTCTTCAAAGAGAGGGAGGACCCCTGGGGTGTGGCTCAGTTGGCAGAGTGATAGCCTATCTTGCATGGAGTCCTGGGTTCCAGTCCTAGAACCATACAAACCAGGTGTGGTGGCTAGTCCTGTAATCCTAATCTAAGGAGGCAGAGGAGGGAGGGTCAGAAGTTCAAGGCTGACCTGAGAACAGATTGGGCCTGTCAGCAGTCAAACATGGATCAGAAGGAACTTCTCCCCACTGAATACTGGCTACCAGTAGATTCTGAGAGATGAGCAGTCATCGTAGATCACAGCTCAATCCCTGGTTTATAACATTAACATTTCCAGTTAAACTCATTGGATCTCAAAACAAGCAAACAAATAAAAAAAAACCCACACAGTCAAAATGTAGTGTGTGTTGTTTGTTTGAAGAGGATTTGTATGATTCAGGCCAAAGGATTTTAGGAGGGATAAAATAAACAGAGCACACCTTATACATGTATGAAATTGTCAAAGGGCAAAATACAAGTTAAAAAATTAAGTTCAAGGTCATCCTCAGTGCCTAGTGGCTAGTGCCTAGTGCCTCAGTGCCTGAGGCTAACTTGGAATACAGGAGAATATCTCTCCAGAGACCCCATGCTGTAGACCTGCAGCTGCTGGAATGAAAGCCAGGCACCAAGCTGACAGGCAGCAGCTGCCATCTCAACCGGGCAGGTCAGGCCCCAGGCAGGCTGGAATGAGGGACTTACAAACTCAGACCCTAAGGAGGTCCGAGTGGCAGCCTGCACCATGCTCACCCCCCACTCCAGACCTCCGGGGAGTCAGAAGAAATTGCTGACCTGTCCCCTGGAGAAATAATTGCATTAGTAAGGTGGCCTCTGGTGGTTTTGTCAGCAGTTTCAAGGCTTTGAGTTGAGTAATCCTTTGGCGTCTGCCCTAGCAGCTGGCGGTCAGGTCACAGGCTCGAGGACCCCTCTCCAGGCTCAGCTAACCCCTACACAGTGTGTCTCCTGCCATCTCACCATTTTCAATCCTTCTCACCAACATGGCTCAATTCTCGGGGAGCCTGACAGGCCAAAGACAAGGATTGGGGGGGGATACAAATTCAAAAGCAGACCTTCTGTCCAATAAATGCCTTCCAACCAGATGCTAAACTAAACTCTAACACTGTTTCTAGAATCTTCCATCTGAACAGAGTAGAGAAAGCAAACCCTGAGGAAGCTTCAAGTTGAGGACAGAGCCTGGCCTGGCACAAAGTCTAATGGGCAGGGATGAAGCAGGGGAGAGGAGCGGCCTTCTTACCCACTCTGTTTGTTCTGCCTTCAGGGCCTGAGCAGAGCAATGCCAGTGGGGAAGGCATTGCATCTGTCCTTTGGTTAGATTGTCCCAGCACTTGCCTGGAGCACACACCTGGTGGGCCAAGGTCACTGGGTTCAGTTTGCCACAGAGCCTCCCCAGGCCCCCCCTGGGGCCACCCTAGGATTTTATCTCAAGCTCAGTCCTGACTCTACAGTGTCGACACCAAATGAGGCTCAAGGCCACCTAGGAGAGAAGGAAAAAACTCTGTTTGGTGCTGGCCTCACCCTGTCTCCTCCCTCCACCATACTAGCCATGGGCAGTACATCTCTCGTCCATCCCAGGACACATCCACGAGCTTCAGAGATGAGGAAGCACAAGTGAGCAGAGTTCAGCAAATAAAGGGCCAGGCTCAGCGCTGGCTAGGACTGTGTTTCAGGCCCTGGGTCCCGTCTTTTGCTGGCCCCTCCTCCCGGCACAAGCTCCCCCATCAGTCTCACTGAGACTCTGGTGGATCTGCAATGGTTCATCCCCATCTCCTCTAACCCTGCCTCTTTACTGCTCCATTGCTGTGTGGCTTGGGGCTAATTACCTCCCCACTCTGGCCTCTCTGACTCAGTTTCCCAGCTGTGAGTTGAGGCTCATAATGTCAGCTTCTCTTGTAGGGTCACGGTGAGGTGTGATATGACACCATGGTGCTTTGTGTGAGAAGTCTCTGAACACTTTCCCAGAGCACTTCGCTGTTGAGACGCCATCTTGGTCTCCTCCTCTCCCCCACCGTCTCTTCCATGTCCACAGGTTCATCTCCCTCCACACTGGTTCAACTGAATACCCTTGCTCAGCCTGCTCCCCATTCTGCCCCTGAACATGACTGACACCCCCCCCACCCAGTCCTTGGGCCCTACTTACATGTCTATGCAGGTCAGTTGGGGGTGAGTGAGATTTGGGGACATAGATCTTGGGTGAGGAGCTGAGGACAGACAGACTCTGTCCGTCCTCAGAACGTCTGTTTTGGAGACCACAGTGAGAGGATGGAAGCCTTAGCAGAGTGACTTTTGGATGTGTGAGGATGCTGACATGTTCTGATTACAGACCTGGGCTCCAATGCCCTGGCTTGGCTGCTAAGTGGAGCTTCAGGCCTTGTCCAGGAAGGGTCCTGACAAGCTTCTGGGTCAGAGTGAGGACAAATAGGACATGTGAGAGGCTCATGGCCTCAGAGGATCACCCTGCAAAGCCCCTGAGCTGACTTTCCAAATCCCCAATAGTGCTTCCCTGTCACAGTGAGGGTTAGCCCCACTTAAGAGGCCATGCCCCACCCTCTGTCCCCTTAACTCCATGACCCCTCTAGAAGCTCTCAGGCTCTAATGCTGGACAGAACTGTCCTACCCCACCCTATGGGGCAAGGATGATCTCACCTCCCCCAGACCAACATGGCCTGAGGAAAGGATGGCACAGGACAGGCTGGCAGGGCCAGGACCGGATGCTTACTGGGGTAAACTTTACTTCAGCCTTCTTAGGTAAAAGGCACCAAAACACATTCTGGGAATTATTTAACTTCATTTTCCCAGCTCCATGGGAAGACAGGCATCTGAAGAAAACCCAGGCTCACAGAGGATGTCCTTTGCTCTGGATGCATGGCATATACATGATGGATTCACCCTTGCCCTCACCTCCCTTCCTGTGGGGGCTCTGGCACCGGGAGGCACAGACTCCTGCTCACTCCTTCCACAAAACCATCCCAGGTTTAAGCTGGGAAGAGAGATCTGGTTTTAGCAGACAGATTGCCTGTCTGGCAGGGTCCAGGCCAGGGGAGGATGTGGAGACACTTGGGCACTCAGAGCCTGCTCCAGGTGGCAGCTGTGTCCCGCCTCATCGTGCCATAGGAAAATGTCCACGAGCTTCTCCGCTGCTCCCAACTACCTGACACCCTTTACTGGACCTGATCACAGAGACACTGGTGATGCTAGCCTTCCAGCGGGCAAGTCTCCAAAGCATAGGCCCCAAGCAGTCCTTCATTAGAATAGAGGGTAGGCTTCCCAGAACCCAAAGTGAGTAAGCACCCAGGGGCAGGGACCTACACAGGCACAGTGTTACAGGTACACACCTCAGATACATGGCAAATATCACAAAACATTTAAAGTCCTTAGGGAGGTGAGATCTACAACATGCCCCTTCCCCCAATAAGATTTGTCACTGGGCAACAAACAGCTGAGAGCATTCAGTCTCAGCCAAGCCCCTTGGTCCCGTGCAGCATGAAGAACAGCAACAGCAAAAGATGTACAGGGAATTAGACAGCCTGAGAGTCAGCGTGAAGACAGCAGGACTAACGGACTCCCAGGAGCACCTGGGTAATGCTGCAGGTGTGGCCAGTTGATCCCTTGGGGAGACAGTAAAGATTAAGAGGATCATACACTGCATCCAAAGCTGTGCAGGAGAAGTCTGGACCCAGAGCCAACGTGGTGAGAAGGCTCCAGAAGGAAAAACTTCTAACTCACAAGGGAATAGAAGCAGAGGAGAGACAGGCACGAGCAGAGAGACAGACAGACAGACAGACAGACAGACAGTAGCCAGAGGCAGAGACCGCGACATAGGCTGGGCCCAGCAGCTGCTTGCAGGCAGGTAACAGGCTGCTCTTGGGACCTGCCATTTCCAATGAGCTCTACAGTGGCTGCTGCCTCGACTGTAGCTGTGGCTGTGACGGCCTCCAAGAAGGAGTCTCCAGGCAGGTGGGGTCTTGGAGACGATTCAACAGGTATGGTCTTGCTGGAGGTGAGGTCTGGGCCCTTGAGGAAGAGAATGCAAGTGATAGGTTCAGGGGCCATGAGGGCTTGAGCCGTGTAGTCCCGGCTCCTAGGCTGTGAGCAAGCGCAAAGGGACCTGCCAACAACCCCCAAATCCTAGAAACTCGGAGGCCTTCAGAGCAGTACCTTACAATGGAGCTGCTGAGAAAGTAAATGGGTGCCCTTGAGACACAAAGAGATCCCTAGGACTGAAGCCACCCACAGGGAAGATGTCTGGGCTGGGAAAGGGCCGCATGGATGTCTTGCTGGAAATAGGCTAAGATGGTGGGGTGGGGTCAGGGATCCCCTAGCGTCGCTAGGGAAACTGCTTTTCTAGATGGGAGGGACATGGCTGTATCTAGATTAGGGGAGGTGGGAATCTATGGACTTGGAAAAGGATAAATGGGGGGCCGTGTGTGCCGCCATCTCAGTTCAGTCCCGCCTCCCCACTCAGGTGTGGGCCCCTCACTCCAGTGCCGAGTGTGTGGGGACAGCAGCAGTGGGAAGCACTATGGCATCTACGCCTGTAATGGTTGCAGTGGCTTCTTCAAGAGGAGCGTGAGACGGAGGCTCATCTACAGGTGCCAGCTCTGCCAGCCCGCCCCAGTGTGCCTAGCGTGGGTGGAGATCGGTTAGGGAAAGCTAATGTCCAAACTCAACGCTTAGGGCCTGGCCATGGCTCTCACCCTCAGGAGCTCCCTGTCCTCTGCAGATGCCAAGTGGGAGCAGGAATGTGCCCAGTGGATAAGGCCCATCGCAACCAGTGCCAAGCCTGCCGGCTGAAGAAATGCTTACAAGCAGGCATGAACCAAGATGGTGAGTGGTGCACACAGTGAGATGGGAAAGCAGAAGAGAGAGCAGGTGGTATCGCTGCCGAGGGTCGGGGAGGGGTATACTGAGTTTCCCTGCCTTCCAAGCTGTGCAGAATGAGCGCCAACCCCGAAGCATGGCCCAGGTCCAGCTGGAGGGCATGGAAGCAGGCAATGATCCTCGACCGGAGCCCTTGGTGGCCTCCCCTGCCTTGGCAGGGCCCAGTCCCCGAGGCCCCACATCTTCATCTGCAGCCAGAGCCGTGGGCCACCACTTTATGGCCAGCCTCATCACTGCTGAAACGTGTGCTAAGCTGGAGCCAGAGGATGGTAAGTGGAAGGGCTGTGGGCATGGATCCTCTCACCCAGCTTCCACACAGCACGCACTAAGACCACAACTTCCTCCCGCAATAGCTGAAGAAAATATTGATGTTACCAGCAATGACCCCGAGTTCCCTGGATCCCCCTGCAGTCTGGATGGCATCCATGAGACATCAGCTCGCCTACTCTTTATGGCTGTCAAATGGGCTAAAAACCTGCCTGTATTTTCCAACTTGCCCTTCCGGGACCAGGTACAGTACATAACCTGCCTGCTGGAGCTGGGCCAGGCACAGTCAGTAGTCATAGGTCGGTCAGCTTGGGAGAACACACATATACCCCTGGGCTGGTAAAGGATGGAGGATTACATGGCTCAGATGGTGATTGTGGAATCTCTGAGCTGAGGATGGTCAGGGCAGTGGCAGTGGAAATATGTAAGTCTCTGAGGGAAGGATGCTTGCCAGAGATGTATAGAGCCTAGGGTGCAAAGTAGGACCAGTGGTTCTCTGGGTCCATTGTCTTTCCTTCTGTATACTGTCTGGCCTGTAGCTATTCTGTTCGGGACAGCAATCTACATACCCTGTACAGCAAAGTGGCTGACTCTGGGTACCTTTAGAGCACAGGCTCCCCATGACTTCAGGCCTGAATGTCACCCCAACCTTTTCACATGTGAAAAAGTACCCTGAGCAGGCAAAGGTCTCACAATAATACAGGAGACAGTGGCTGCCAGATGTGCTGAGCCCTTAGCAAGGCTGTGTATTTGGAGGGAACAGCTCGGAAGAGTCAACCAGTTTCTTTAACTCACTCAGCACAACACTGAGAAGACGGCAGGTGGAGAACACCAGGAACTGTGTACCTGTGCTTACATTTGAACCCTCTCTGATCACAGGTGATCTTGCTAGAAGAGGCATGGAATGAGCTTTTCCTCCTTGGAGCCATACAGTGGTCTCTGCCCCTGGACAGCTGCCCACTGCTGGCACCACCAGAGGCCTCTGGTGGCTCTCAGAGCAGGCTGGTCTTGGCTAGCACAGAGATGCGCTTTCTCCAGGAGACCATCTCCCGGTTCCGTGCGCTGGCAGTGGACCCCACAGAGTTTGCCTGCATGAAGGCCCTGGTCCTCTTCAAACCGGGTACTGAGCTTTGAGCTAAGCCTTCCAGAGATGTGGTTGAAAGTTAAACAAGCAAACAACAACAAAAGGGGGAGGGGAAAGCGAGAATCCTGGTGACTTCCTTCTGCTGGGCAGGAAGTTTCCTCATAAACACACCTGGGTATAGATGGTAATCTTTCCGGGGGAGGGGAGCAGAGAAAAGAGGCATGGCCTGATTGATATTTTGGGGGGTTGTAGGGTTAAGCATGCTTCTGGAAGGGAGCTCACTGGTACTGTTTCTCCCCAGAGACTCGAGGCCTGAAGGATCCTGAGCATGTGGAGGCTTTGCAGGACCAATCCCAAGTGATGCTAAACCAGCATAGCAAGGCTCACCACCCCAGCCAGCCTGTTAGGTAACAATGATGATCTGCCTCCCCACCCCACTATACTGCTTCCTTCTACCCACCTCTCCCACACCATCTCTGGGTTTCCTTGCTTAGACAGGATGAAGGGCTGGCTCAGTGGGCAGCATCTACCCCAACACCTCCCATGGACAGACACAGTGCCAGGTCCCAAGAAAGCACCAAAGACAAAACCCACAGGGATGAATGCTCAGCATAGTAGCCACATGAAAAACAAGGATCACCTCAGTCAGGTATGGAAAGAGGCTTGTATCTGAAGGAATAGCAAAAGACAGGCTTTTAAATTTTACTTTTTAAAGATATGATTTCAATTTATATCTCACACTGGTCTCAAATTTAGAGTTTTCCTGCCTCTGCTTCCCAAGTGGTAGGCTTACAGGTGTGCCCTTCCACGACCCCAGCCTTTGACAGGGAAGGAAAGGGTCTAAAGAGGGGGCTGGAGAGATGGCTCAGCGGTTAAGAGCACTGTCTGCTCTTCCAGAGGATCTGGGTTCGATTCCCAGCACCCACATGGCAGCTAACAACTGTCTGTAGTTCCAGTTCCAGGCAAACACCAAGGCAAATAAGTAAATAATAAATAAATAAAGTTTTTTAAAAAAAAATAAAAAAAATAAAAAAAAGAAAGGGTCTAAAGAGAAGAGAAAATCTTATCTATGAAGGTAGAGATAGACCAAGTATGCATTCTTAGACAGGAGTCCAGCATAAATGCTTCTAAAGTGTCTTGCTGGTAGAACTGTGGGAGACTGAGCCGGAGAGTTACTTTGGGACCAGTCCAATTAGAGTTTGGAGGGACTAAAGGCATATCTGATGAGAGAGATGGAGGGGAAGCCTGGGGAGTCTGTGGGAGAAGGCTTCATGGGTCTCATGCAGACCTGTGTGGCAGTGGCCACAAAAGACAGAACAGAAACTTCCCTGTCTAAGAGATTCCATGGAGTCATGACCTTGAGGAGTGACCATAATGAGCAGGAAACAGACAACAGTGTAGGACTCTGGGTGTTAGAAAGGGATAGATTTAACCCTTGGCTAATGACAAGGACTAAGCAAAGAGATGTGTTTGGGAATAGAGGGATTTCAAAACTTAAAAGGAAAGTTGGGAGTCTAGCAGGCACTTGCCAAGCTCCGGGGGAGTATGGAAGGCATGCTGTGGAAATGTGCAGAAAAGCCAGGCATGAAAGGAGAGGATGTGGCCGGCACAGGCTCAGTGTGGGTGAAAGATGTAGATAGATGCCCCAACTTAGTCTAGTATCAAGAAATACACTGAAACATCATCTGGCTTCTACCACTCAGCTAGGCTTCTATGGACTAATCTAGACCACATTATCTGTATTCTTCTAAAGAAATGGTGACATGAACATGCTCAAAGCACCCCTGTGAGGTACAGGAGCAGAGGGAGCATGGTGAAGTGTCAGCAATAGGGCCTGACATAGCATCACTACTGTGGATATCACAGACATTCAGAAAACAGGGGTCTCCCTAGCCCCCTTTGAGAGACACTCTGGCTTGTTGGTCATGTATCACATTTTAAAAACACTGAGGAAGATTTTCTTTTCTTTTTTTTTTTAAACTTTATTTATTTATTTATTTGCCTTGGTGTTTGCCTGGAACTGGAACTACAGACAGTTGTTAGCTGCCATGTGGGTGCTGGGAATCGAACCCGGGTCCTCTGGAAGAGCAGATGGTGCTCTTAACCGCTGAGCCATCTCTCCAGCCCCCGAGGAAGATTTTCTATGTAGGAGCAGGGGGAACTGACTCAAAAGGGTCTTCCAAGCAAGCATGAGGACCTGGGTCTGGGTCCCCAGCACTCACATAAGAACCAGACACGGTGGTATGCGCTGTCAACTCAGCACTGAATTGAGTGAAGATAGGTAGATCCATGGAGCTCACTGGCCGGCCAGCCTAGCTGAATTGATAAGTTTCACGGTCAGTTGAGAGACTATGTCTCAAAACACAGGGAAGAAGGGCTAGGGAGATGGCTCAATGGAGAAGACCATTTGCTGTGCAAGAATGAGGACATGTGTTCAAATCCCCAGCACCCATGGGAAAAAGCTGAAAATGCTGGGGAAGGCAGGATAAGTAAAGAAAAAGCAGAAACAGGCAGATCCCAGGAGCTCTCTGTCTATCCAGCCTAAATAACAAGGTTTTGGCTCAGAAAGAGACCTCGTCTCAAAAGGAGAAAGCAGGGATGTCTTCTTCTGGCCTCTGTGGGAATATATACACCCACACCCACCCACCCACCCACCCACACACACACACACACACACACACACACACACACACTGGTTTAAAAACTTGGCAAACTGAGACAAACTAGTCACGTGCGCGCGCGCGCGTGTGTGTGTGTGTGTGTGTGTGTGTGTGTGTGTGTGTGTGTGTGTGTGGGTGTGTGTGTGGGTGTGTGTGTGGGTGTGTGTGTGTGTACATTCACATGCCTATGCACAAACACAAAATGAAGACAGGTGAGTAATGATTGAAGAGGCTGACCTCTGGCCTCCACACTCACAAACTCCCTGGATCACTTTTGCCCTTTATTGCTCTAGGCAGAACTGAGTGAAGCTGCAGAGTCTCCAGTCTCTGAGCCAATGTATTTCTGCACAGCCTACACAGAGACACTGAAACAAAAATCCCACTAAGTAAAGCCCATCCTTGCTTTGAACGACCTTCTTAGACACACTGCTTTAAGACTAAGTTTCGAGTAGTCCAAGCTAGCCCTGAACTCCCCATGCTGTTCCTGCTGTTCCTGCCTCTCCTTCCAGAGCACTAGGGTGATGACAGGTACATGCAGCCACACATGGTCTATGGGATGAAGCCCAGGGCCTGCAAAGCAAGAACTCTACCAAGGCCGGATGGTGGTGACACACGCCTTTAATCTCAGCACTGGGGAGGCAGAGACAGAGCTCCTTGATTTTGAGGCCAGCCTGATTTACAGAGTGAGTTCCAGGACAGCCAGGGCTATGCAGAGAAACCCTGTCTTGAAAAACAACAATAATAACAAAACAGAACTCCAATGAGCGATGTCCTCGGTCTTTATTCTGTTGTTTATTTCCTGCTTTACTTTTAAAAATCCATTTATGAGACATTGCCTACCATTATCTACCAGGTGAGTCTGCACCTGCAATTGGCACTAACTCTCCAGTAGATTTTACGGTTACTTCTCCTTTCCTAAATCAGTCTGGGGGGTGGGGGTGACTGCCCACAAGCCACTCAGCAGCTCAGAGAGTGAATAGCAGGGCTTCGCACAGCTCTTCAGGTGCAGTCAACCAGCAGTTACTTTGTGCATGGAGCTCAACTCTTGGTGATAGACACTGCCCAGCTGTACCACTTCTCCGCAAAGACATTTTCTTCTTCTTCTTTTTTGCCTCCCTTTCCTGAACATATAAACAGGAAGGATCACTATTAGGAATGTTCTACAGGCTGGGAGAGCAATCCCATTACCGGGGAGACAGACACAGCAGGTCCCTGGAGCAGGTTAGCTGGCTGGACTAACCAGACTTGATTGGCTTCCAATTCAGCAAGGGATTCAGACTCAGTAAATAAAGTGGAATGAGCCAGGAAGTGTTGATCTAAACTTCAACCTGAACACATAAGCACCCACATACACATAGGCACTCAACACGGTGAGCATGTATTCGTACACACACACCCTACATGCATGTGCAAAGAAATAACTTCTCATTTTATAATCTTGACACATAATATTATGGAGCCCTGTTTTCATCATGTTCCTAACCTACGGGAAGGTGGAATCAAGTCTTCTAACACACGGGCCTTTTCTTGAGCCTTTCGTTGAAATGCCCCAGGCAGGCACTGGGCACCTCTCACCCCTTCCCCACCGAGTGCTTTGCTCAGCAGCTAGCCCTGAGCCTGACAGCATCCTTTCTCTTGTTCAGGTTTGGGAAATTGCTTCTCCTGCTCCCATCTCTGAGGTTCATCACTGCTGAACGCATTGAGCTTCTCTTCTTCCGAAAGACCATAGGGAACACGCCCATGGAGAAGCTCCTCTGTGACATGTTCAAAAGCTAGTGGGCACCTGAGGGACACTCTTTTGGAGCTAAATATTTTTCTTTCTCATTCAGCAATTCCAAGTGTAGGTATTTGTGCCTGGGAAAAATTTCTCACAAAATACTTTACTGGAATATTCATAGCAGTCTTATTTGTAATATCCCTAGCTCTATTTGGACAGTAGAATGCATGGGTGTGTTGTGTTATATTCATAGGAAAAACAGTTTTAGGGAAAAAATAAACAGTGGGTCCATTAGGTTAGAAGTTGAACAAAAGCCAGACATGAGTAACTTTTATACAGTGTTCAAGACCAGGGAGGGGGAGAAGAAGGAAGGAAGATGGGAACCAGAAGGGGCTGGAGAGATGGCTCAGGGGTTAAGAGCACTGACTGTTCTTCCGGAGGTCCTGAGTTCAATTCCCAGCATCCACATGAAGGCTCACAGCTGTCTGTAATTCCTATTCCAGGGGATCTGACACCCTCATGTGGACATACATGTGGGGAAAACAGCAATGTACATAAAATAATTTTTTTTAAAAAAAGAGAAAATAGAAGGACCTGAGAGAAGAAAAATGCAGATAAGACAGGTGGTAGTGGTAAAAGCCACTTGGGGTAGGGGGTAGAGAAATAGCCTCCTGTACTAGGAATGCCCTTTATTTTGATCTGGATGATAAACTGATAGTCATTAAAACATGTTGAGAGCACTTAAAATTCGTGCACTTTGCTGTATTCTGTTTGACCTCTGATTTCCCGCTACAGAACTCAGTTGAAATAAAGCCAGAAAGCTGTATCTCAGGGTTTCTATTTGAGGATGTGGAGGAAGTGAGTACAATGTCTTCTGAGTTTTATCTGGAGTGGAGGTGCCAACAAATTCAGGCTCTGGGCACCATTTCCCATGGGATCCAAATAATACCTCCCTTCATATCTGAAGGAGACCACTGAACAATGGGATCTTCTTCCAGACCCTGGATTAGGCACCAACCACACCCAAACACCTGTTTTCCCAGAGATCCTTTATTAAGTGGAGAGAAAAGCTAAAGCGGCTGCTTCCTGACTCTGGTGGGAAACAGCAGCAAATGACCTTGCAGGTGTAATTTTTAAGAGGACAAGTTGGGGGGGGGGGAGTCAAGGGTCTAGGATGCTGTGGTAAAGGAGACAGAGGATAAGGAATAAGAGAAAGGGGCAGGGGTATTTGTCCAGGGGACATAGGACCATCTCTGGATAGAGAGAAGAAAGACACGGCACATGGGCAAATGGTGGTTTATAAAGGTGTGCTATGGAACAGTCCTCCTGTACACTGTAAAAATTTATCACTCAAATTGTTTTAATAAAATGCTGATTGGGCAATAACCAGGCAGGAAGCATAAGTGAGGTGACCCAACTAAGGATGATGGGATGGGGAAGGGCAGAGTCAGGAGTCACCAGCCAGATGCAGAGGAAGCAGGAGATGAATGTGTCATGCTGATGAAGGTGCTAACATGGGGCAGAGCATAAACAAGGAATATGGGTTGACTTAAAATGTAAGAACTAGTTAGTAATAAGCCTGAGCCATTTGAGAAGTGGCTACTGGGTATTTGGGAGAAGCAGGCAGAAAAGAAACATCTATTTACATACGGCATTCCAAAGTGAGGACAAAATTTCCACATAAAACCTGGCAAAGGCTTAAAAAGGGATTCTAGTCACATAAGAACAGAGTAAAGCATGGCTTCTTGGTAGCTGCATTTGCTCAGGTGGGCACTGTTTGCTGGTGGCAAGCAGAGGTGCAACTTCTTTAAGAGATGTTTCCTGGGGGGGGGGGGTGCTGGAGAGATGGCTCAGCCGTTTAGGAGCACTGGCTGCTCTTCCTGAGGTCCTGAGTTCAATTCCCAGCAACCACATGGTGGCTCACAACCATCTGTAATGAGATCTGGCGTCCCTTTCTGTCCTACAGGAATACATGCAGACAGAATACTGTACACATAATAAACAAATAAAAATTAAAAAAAAGAGAGAGAAATGCTTCCTGGCTCAGCATTAGTGGCAAAACAGGTTAAGCTGCCCAACACTTACATGGTGTTTATGAGCAATGGATAGCATGATACTCAGTTGTGGTGTGGGCCTAAAAACTTCCCAGAGTTGGGGCAGTAACATGCCTCTGCCATGAGACCAGGCTCTCAAAGAACCAAGAAGCGGGCAGAGCCAGCCACCAAAGAAGCCACTTTGGTCCTAGCCATGCTGTTTAGCAGCTTAAAGACTCTTGGTCAACAAAAGATAGAGATATACAGTGAAGACAGATTAAGAACAAAACACACCTCTCCCTGTCCCTCCCTTGGCGGCCGCGCGTCGCGGGGACTCCCGATCCGGCCGCGGTGTGCGTGCTGGACCCCTAAGCTGTCCGAGGCGCCGCCACCCTCGGTCTGCGCCTCGCGTCACCTGGCTCGCCGCCGCCATGGCCATGAGGCAGACGCCGCTTACCTGCTCAGGCCACACGCGGCCCGTGGTGGATTTGGCCTTCAGCGGCATCACGCCTTACGGCTACTTTCTGATCAGCGCTTGCAAAGATGGCAAGCCCATGCTCCGCCAGGGAGATACAGGAGACTGGATTGGAACATTTTTGGGTCACAAAGGTGCTGTATGGGGCGCGACGTTGAATAAGGATGCCACCAAAGCTGCTACAGCAGCTGCAGATTTCACAGCCAAAGTATGGGACGCTGTCTCAGGAGATGAACTCACGACCCTGGCTCATAAACACATTGTCAAGACTGTGGATTTCACACAGGATAGCAACTATCTGTTAACTGGGGGACAGGATAAACTGCTTCGCATATATGACTTGAACAAACCTGAGGCAGAACCTAAGGAAATTAGTGGTCACACTTCTGGTATTAAAAAGGCTCTGTGGTGCAGTGAGGATAAACAGATTCTTTCAGCTGATGATAAAACTGTTCGTCTTTGGGATCATGCTACAATGACAGAGGTAAAGTCTGTTACTTTCAACATGTCTGTGAGCAGCATGGAATACATCCCTGAGGGAGAGGTCCTGGTCCTTACATATGGGCGGACCATTGCTTTCCATAGTGCACTTAGTCTGGAGCCAATTAAATCCTTTGAAGCTCCTGCAACCATCAATTCTGCATCTCTTCATCCTGAGAAGGAATTTCTTGTTGCAGGTGGAGAAGACTTTAAACTGTATAAGTATGATTATAATAGTGGAGAAGAATTAGAATCCTACAAAGGTCATTTTGGTCCCATTCATTGTGTGAGATTTAGTCCTGATGGAGAACTCTATGCCAGTGGTTCTGAAGATGGGACATTGAGATTGTGGCAGACTGTGGTAGGAAAAACTTATGGCCTTTGGAAATGCGTGCTTCCTGAAGAAGACAGTGGTGAACTGGCAAAGCCAAAGATCGGTTTTCCAGAAACAACGGAAGAGGAGCTGGAAGAAATTGCATCAGAGAATTCAGATTCCATTTATTCTTCAACTCCTGAAGTTAAGGCCTGAACATCGGATGTTTGCCCTAGATATCTTATAGTTTATGGACTAAACAAGCAGAGAAGAGCATCAGCCTTCAGAGTTACTCTCTGCCTGGGCAAAGGGCAGAAAATATTGGGGAATATGAATTAGCTCCAGTGCACGA